>JAMPIV010017633.1:0-45000 GCA_024509875.1 Oreohelix idahoensis
GGTGGGGGGGTGGTGTTTTTTTAGGTGGTTTTGTTTTTGTTTTGTTTGTTTATTGGTTTTTTGGGGGGGTGTTTGGTTACTTTATTGGGTAGGGTTTGTTTTGTTTTTGTATGGGTTATGTGTTGGGCTGTTTTCATTGGGGTGAGTAGGGGTGGGCTTTTTGTGTTTTGGTTGGGGGGTGGTTTGGGGTTTGGAGTAGTGGTGGTGTTTGTTGGTTTTTGGGGGTTGGTTTGGGGGGGTGGGGGGTGGGGTTGTGTTGTTTTTGAGGGTGGGGTGGTGGGGGGGTGGGTTTGGGGGGGGGGGGGGGGGGGGGGGGGGGGTGGGGTGGGGGGGGGGGGGGGGGGGGGGGGGGGGGGGGGGGGGGGGGGGGGGGGGGGTGGGGGGGGGGGGGGGGGGGGGGGGGGGGGGGTTTTGGGGGGGGGGGGGGGGGGTGGGTTTGGGTTTGGGGTGTGGGGGGGGGTGGGGGGGGGAGGGGGGGGGGGGGGGGGGGGGGGGGTTGGGGGGGTGGGGGGGGGGGGGGGGGGGGGGGGGGGGGGGGGTTTGGGGTGGGGGGTGTTGGGGGGTTTTGGGGGGTGGTGGGGGGGTGTGGGGGTGGGGGGGTTTGTGGGGGTTTGGGGGGGGGTTTTGGGGGGGGTTTGGGGGGGGGGGGGGGGGGGTGGGGGGGGTAGGTTTGGGGTGGGGGGTTGGGGGGGTTGGGGTTGTGGTTGGGGGGGGGTTTGTGGGGGGTTTTTTTGGGGGGTGGTGTGGTGGGTGGGTTTTGTTTGGGGGGTGGGTTGGTTGTTTGGTTGGTTGATTTTGGTTTGGGGGGGGGTGGGGGTTTTTGGGGGATTTGGGTGGTTTTTTATTTTTTGGGGGGTTGGGGTTGGGGAATTTGGGGGGGTTGGGGGTTTTTGGGGTTTGGGGTGGGGGGGGGGTTTGTTTTGTTTTGGGTTTTGTTGTTTGTTTGTTTTTGTTGTGGGTGGGGGGGGGGGGGTTGGGTGGGTTGGTTGGTTTTGTTGGTTTTGGTTTGTTTGTTTGTTGTGGTGGGTTTGGTTTTTTTGGGGGGTTAGGTGGGGGTGTGGGGTTTGTTTGGGTGGGTGGTATTTTTTTTGGGGGGGGGGTGGGGGGGGGGGGGGGGGGGTTTTTTTTTTGGTTTGGGGTTATGGGGGGGTTTATTTTGGTGGGGGTTTTTTGGGTTGTGTGGGAGGTTGGGGGTTTTTTGTTTGGGGGGTTGTTTTTGTTTGGGGGGGGGTTTTTGGTTTGGTGTTTTTGGGGGGGTTGGGGTATAATTTTTTGGGGTTTTGTTTGGGGGGGGGTATTGTTGTGGGGTTTTTTTGGGTTGTGTGGTTTTATTTTTTGGTGGGGGGTTTTTTTTTGGGGGGGGGGTTGTTTTTTTGGGAGGGTTGATTTTTTGGGTTTGGGTGTTTTTTTTTTTTATTTTTTTGTTGTTTTTGGGGGGGGGGTTGGTAGGGGGGGTTTTGTGGGTTTTGTTGTTTTTTTATTTTTTTTTTTGTGGGTTTTGGGGTTTTTTGTTGTACTGGTTAAAAAGGGGTTAGTTTTTTGTTTTTTTTTTTTTTTTGGGTTTTTTTTTTGGATTTATTTGGTTGTGGGTGGTTGGTTTGGGGGGTGGTTGTAAATTTTTGTTTGTGTTTGTTTTTGGGGGGGTTAGTGGGGGGGTTGTTGGGGGTTTTGCAATTGGTGGGTGGGTTTTGTTTTATTGTTTGTTGGGGGGTATTGGTGTATTTAATATTTGTATTTTTTTTTAATTTTGGTTTTTGATTTTTTGTATTAGCATGGGTTTTTATAAATGTGAATATGGGTAATTTTTTTTGTTTTTTATTTTTTTGGTTTATTAAAATATTTTAGTATTGGGGGGTTGTGGGTTTATAAAGGTTGTAAATGTTTAGTTTTTGTGGGGTTGGGGTTTTTATTTTTTATGAGTTGGGTGGGGTTGTGGATTTAATAAAAATTTTATATTTTTATGGGGTTTTTTTGAGGTGTTTTGGGTGATGTGAAATTTTTTTTTATTTTTTTAAGGGATGGGGGGGAATGGGTTTTATGATTTATGTTTCGAAGTATGATATTGGGGTTTGATGGGTTTTTTGGTTTGGTATATTTTGGAATTTTTAAATCAGTTGTGGAGGTTTTTAGTAAAAACAAAAATTGTTTTTTGGTTTTTTTGGGGTGGGTGTTATCCAATGTTTCAAACCAAATATGGGTTTGACGTTTTTTTTATGTTTGTGTGTTTGGGTTTTAAATTGGTGATTAAATTTTTTTTTTTAAAGTTGGTTTTTTTTGGGTTTTTGTTTGTATTATTAATTTTTTTATTTTTTAAATGTGGATTTTTTTGATTTTTTGAATTTGGTGGGTTTTGAGTGTGGTTTGATCACTGGATTGGGTGGGTAATTGTAAAGTTGGGTTTTAGGGTTGGGTATGTTGATTTTGAGTTTTTTATAATAGGTGGGTAAAACTAAACTTTTTGGGTATGGGTCGTTAAAATTATAATTTTTGTGATTTTGGGGGTGTTTAACAATAAAAATGTTAACCAATGGGCAGAAATTAGTCTTGTTTTATTAAAGTGGAATTCATTTTGTTTTTAAATTTTTTGTTATTTTATTTTTATGGTTTTTTTTATTTATGTTTAGAAGTTGTTTTTTGGGATGTTTAGGGGTTATTATTAAAGAAAAATTTATAATCATGTACATTGTCATTTGGTTTACGTAGCAATTTATAATTTTTTTGGTATTTTTTTGATTGGTCAAAAAATTATAAAATTTTTTAGTTGCAATTTGTGTTAATCACAATATAGGTTTGTATTTTCTTTTTTAAATTTTTGGTTTGTTTTGTAATTTATTTTACAATGTAATTTGCTGTTTTCCTTAAAATCAAGTAAATAGTTATGTTATTTATTTGGTTGGTTTAATTGAAACAATGGTATGATGTTATTTATTAATAGATTTTAAATATAATGTTAAATTTAGTTTTTTTTATGTTTTTTTATTTATTTTCTAATTTGTTACTAAGAATTTGGTTTTAATGCTGGTTTAAATTTTTAGGTTTTATAGTATTGGTTTGAAGCATAAAAAGTTTTAAGTGTTTGTCTGTAAATGTTTTAAAATTTTCTAAAATAATACCTTTTATTTATTACCAAATTAAAATATTGTTTGGTTTGTTTTGTTACCAAAAGGGGTTAATAAAAAAATTAAATTAGGGTTGTGTGTTTTAAATGTAATGTTTTTATCTGATACCGGATCTCTATAAATATTTTTAAGGCGGTATGGTATAAAGGACAATTTTATAGAAAACTTAGTTTGTTTGTTGGGGGGGGTAATGAAAAAATGTGAAGGGGTGGGGTAAAATTGAAAACCTTATTTGAGGTGTGCTTTGATGGGTGTTGTTAAATATGTGGGTTGTAAAATAAATTTACCCATGTATTGGTGTTAATAGGAGTGGGGTATATTTTTAAATGGGGGTGTGATTAAATTGGGATGGTTGACACCTGGCGGGGTTCTTGTGTAAAATAATTGATGGTTTGTTTGGGGCTTGAATTGTTGTTTATATTGTGGTTTGTATTGGGTTAAGGTAATACAGGTTTATTTTTGTTGGTTTGATGGCATGAAGTTATTTGAAATAAATCTATGCTCCGTTTATAAAGATTGTTCTTAAAATACAGTGGGTTTGGTGTCTGTAGTGATGTCTATTGTATTTGTTTGAAAAGTTTTTGGTGGATTAATAAGTTTGGAAAAGGGTTTTTTGAGTGGTGGTAAATGTTCACGTAAGGGTTGTGTAATGGTTTGGTTAAATGTTTTTGTCTTAAAATTAAGGAATTTTACAAAAAATATTTTAGGGGGGTTTTTGGTATTAGAAAATAGGATTTGTTAAAATTTGTTTAGAGATTGGTTTTTTTGGGTTGAAAATAGACTAATGTGTATATTTGAATTGTAAAATATTGTTGGCTTGAGGGTATCACTTGTATTAAATTTTAACCATTATCTTTGTAAGGTTTATGAGAGATTTATTGGTATTAAACGTTTGAGGGTGTATAATTTTTGGGTTTATTGTTAAAAAAAATGGTTTCGGTGATGGGGGTTTGGGGGGGTTTTTTTTTGCTTTTATTTTAAGGGTGATGCAGTAAGGAAATTTTTAAGAAATAGAACCAAATAAGTGTATTTTTTAGAATGGATAAGAGGGTTAAGCAAATTATAGTAGGTTTAAATAAAAGGTTTGTTTTTGCTAAAGTTTAAATTCCAAGCGTATTTTATAAAATTTCTTTACGAGTGTTTAAAGTATTGAATACCGGAAAAAAAAGGGGGCTTTAGACAGTTGGGATTTTATTTTAGGAGGTTTTAATATTTGTAAGATGGTTGGGGTAAAAAATTTTTATATTATTTTGTAATAGATACAAACAATCAAAATATTTTAAAATAACAAAATGGGTACAATAAATATGGGAAAAAATATGGTATAATTAAATGTTGTGTTTTTAATTGTGTGGTAGTTAAAATGGGATAATTTGAATAGTTGTTTTTATTTTTGTATGAGTAAATGTGGTGGTTTAAACTCCTTTGTATGTTTGTTGATGGAAAAAACAGTTATTTGTGGGGGTTGGTGTAGTTTTGTACATGGTAGTTACATTGGTAATAAGGTTTTATTTAATATGGGTTGTTTTCGGTTAGCCCCACTGTTGGGATGTAAAAGGGTATTGGTTGAAGGGCAGTTTTTTTGTTTGGTATGGGTTGTTTTTGTTTTTTTTGGGGGGTTTTGGTTTTACGCCTCATTATAGATGTGACAATGAGTCGTTATTGTGATGGGGTTATTTTTAACAATAAATTTATAAAGTATTTTTTACAACATTAAATAAAAATAGTTTATGTTTAAGGTGGGTTTGATTGTTTTAGATTCACCATGATTGAGGTATTGACAGTATTGATTTTAGGTTGGAAATTTCGTTTTATTAAGATTATTGTTTTAAATTCTAGAGTTAAATTGATTTCAAATATGAAATGTCAATTTGGGGTTATTTGTTAACGATTGTTTTTGGGCTGTAGCTCTCCAGCCGCTTTGAAGTAATTTCTTTATTAAATGGTAGAAACTTTATACAGATGATAGTACTTTTTTGCGTTATGTGTTGCAATTCGCAACTTAGGAGTAGTAGTACTGTATTTTTTGTTAATTACTTGCTATGGGGTTATATATTAGGATAATATATGATATGATAATGAGTGGGCAATTAAGTGATTAGTATGTATACTAATATAGTATGCAATAATAGGGTAATTATAAGTTTTGTTCTTAGAATATGAAATACAAATACGGCGAGTAATTCCTTTAATATTAAATTTCAAGAAATTATTTCAAACTAAATTCTATCATAGTATAAACAATTTTTAGTTAGTGGAAACTTTCGCTGTTAGGAATTTTATTATGTATTTATTACCTGTAATGTAATATTTTTTCATTTTACGGAATGGTTGATTATGAAGATTTGGGTTTTTTTATTTCAAAAATCGCGGCCTTGTTGTTCCAGGGTTATTTTTTGCAATTTTTGTTTAATTAACGATCTTTTTTTCGGTAAATTTTTTTTAGACACCCGAGACAGTGGGAATCATTCAATGTTAAAATTTAGTTACGCTGAGACGCCGTAAAAACTGGGGCGTTGATGATAGTCTAGGAAAGTTTATTTATTTTGAATTTTAATAATTGTACTATTTATTTGGTTATTAAACATGAGACTTTGTTTGAAAAATTCTTAACATTTATAAATAATTTGTAAGACCATAATTGAAAAAATTTAACTGTGATAGTTGAAATTTGTTAAAGGTTAATTTTTTAAATTTTAATAAATATAGAGTATGTTTTGATTTATTGTAACTTGGCGTGATAAAATAAAAAGTATTGTGTTATGTGCTTGTGACACCCCGATACTTGTACGTATAAAGAATATTATTAAACGTTTAAAAGTGTTTTGAGGATCGAACGAAATTTTGGATTTATCTTAAGTTATTATAACGTGTGGATGATTTGGTTTACTGTTTGTTATTTTTGTGATAATAGTAAAAATAAGACATGGGGAATGTCAAGGGAAATTTACGAAATAATTGGGGAGTTTTGAATTTTTCTATGATTATCTTATTATGGGCGGATTGTAGGACCGGAAGGTAAATTTTTGATTGGGGCGCGGTGACTCTGTTTAATGGTTTTTAGGGCTGACTCACAAGAAGAATTGGGGTATGGATGTTAGTGTGGTGGATTTGGCTTAGCGTATAAGGGCGTGTGAGGGTTAATTATTTGGAAGACATAGTGTTAGCCTTTATAAGTTGTTTGGATAGGAACCTTAGGAAAGTAGAAAGGGTATATTGGCATTCGTTAGTAGGGGTTTTAAAGGAATAGATTTGGTTATTGTTCTTTCGCCCCCGGACCTTTTTTAGTAATATGGTTAACGGGCCATGTACATGTATAATAATGATTGATTATATTTATTAGGTCAACCGGTGGGCGTATTGTAATGGAATGCGGAAAGCATTGGGTTTGTAGAGAAGTTGTATGTATAAGGTAATAGGGGGGGGGTATATTGTGTTAGTGGGGTAGGGGGTGTAGTGGGAGGTTTGAGAATATGGTATTAAATAGGGTTTTAGGATTAATGTTTTAGAATTGATGTTTGGTGTGGCATCGTTGCTCGTGGGAAATGTTAATTGAGTGATTGTGTTTGGCTTTAGTTGGGGTCAATAGGGGGAGAGGGAGTGTGGCGCTTGTTGGAGGTGTTAGTCTATCAATTCATCGTTTAGTTATGGGGTGGCACGTTGGTGGTAGATTGGGTTAATTGATTATATCTTCTTCTATTGTAGAGGTGATTTTCTATGGATATGATTTTATAGTTATACAAGATGGAAATGGGGGTGAGAGGGGTGGGTGTTAGGTACTCGTTTTGGGTTATGTGTCCGGATGGGTTGTTGTCGTCTGTGTTTGGAGGAGTGTATTGTTTAGTAATAGGTCTAGTAATGCGCTATGAGGGGGGGGGGAATAAAATAAGTTGGGCTGGGGGGGGGGATAGGGCTAGTATGAGGGGGTTCGTTAGCAAGGATAAAGGGGATTATCTCGTAAGTGAATTAGTAACCGGGTATTGGAAAAAAGTCACGGGAGGGGGGGGGGTTGGCCAGGGGGGTGGGGGGGACGGTGAGGGGGGGGGGGGGGGGGTGGGGAGGGGGTGGGGAGGTGTATAGAGGCGACTGGTATTAAGGGCTTAGTACAAGCTGATTCGTGGGGATGAACGCATTGTTAAGTATGAGTGTGGGTAAGTATGAGTATGTAATTTTAATTCGGGGGTGAGAGTTGTTTGGGTAATTAGGTATCCGTAGTATATGTGCTACTAAGTGGGTATTTTGATGCGTGGGGCCAGGGGTTTTGGTGGGGAAATGGGGTAGGAGTGTATAATTTGTAAAATATAAAATGGTTTATTATGTATGGATATGGTTGTTAGATAGGGGATTGAGAATATTTGTCTGTTAGTGTGGTTAATAAGCGTGTTATAAGGGACTAAAGGGGAGTTAGGGTTGTTGTGAACTGTGGGGGTTGATTTGGATGTTTTATGTTTGTAATTGGCGTGAGGATTTGAGAGGAATTTGGGTGGTTGGACGTTGTTTGTAATTGTATAGTTGGTAGTAGTGGAAATTCTTTGTGATTTAAAAAATTAGTGACATGGGTAGTTTCCGATTGTTCAAGGATGAGAAAGTAGATATAAAGATTGAGTGTTAATGAGAGATAGTATAATTCATGGTAAGTTTAGGTAAAGTAAGGATTAGAGTAGAATTTATATTATATCATGGTTAAGGGAGGAAAGCTTTAAGTTTTGTAAATTAGAGGAATGTAATGAATGACTTCGTTGCACAGATACAATTCCTAATATTTAAGATGATTGAAAGTATAGAGTTGACATGTGTAAATAGAAAGTCCTTTGAATTGGAACGTATATAGAGTGCTTAATTTTTTGAAGGGTTTATTTGTAAAGTAAAAGATATTGTAATAGTGGGATTCTAGATTTAAAATGTAAGTTTGCTAAACTAGAATAATTGTAGATCCCTTGTTGTTTGTTTATTATTTATTTGGGCTTAAAGTCTTTATAATGGTGCCTTTGGCCAATTTTTCAACCATTTTGGTAAAATTCAATAGACTCGGACTGTGATCTAAGTGCTTTTATACGCTCTTTTTTACTTAATATATTACAAGACTAAATTGGGTATTAGTTTATAGAGTAATACATGGAATTGTTGTTAAATGGAACTCTCCTTATAAATTATGTGCGCAGATGAATAAAATATGTATAAATTTGGTATTTAAATATATATATATTTTTTATATTTTAATTTATAAAGGTTTATTAATACTTTTATGGTAACATATATTTAATGATATGATATATTATTCTATTTATACAGTACTATATGCCAAAAGATAGAAACATATATAGAGAACACCATATCTCAGGGGCCGCCTGAGCATGGTGTTTCCTTTCTGCTTTTGTTTGCACTGCCTCTTCTTTATACAAGAAACGTTCTTTTTTGTTAGACGGCCGTACGTCCTGAATACTCACTGTATGCTTTTAGACCCCTAAACAACACTGTTCAAATGACTTTTTTTTTCTATTTTGTATTGTTAAAAGGAATAGAAATTTCTTTCATTAACTCTTGACCTCACGTGTTGTACCAGGGGACCAAATTAATTTAAAAGGACAGAGGCATAAACCCTACTTATATCAAAAATCCTTTAGTTATTCATGACCTGGATGGATATTCCTTAAATAACGAAGCAAGGGTGAGAAGAGAATGCTGAGCAAGTTGTTAACAGCTGAGCGATTCTCGCTTTTTTTTTTATTTTTTTTTTTTTTTTATTTGATTTAATTTGTTAATATCAAATTTTACCACGTACATTATTTTTCCTCTTTTTTTCTGATCTCCACAGCTGATCCGACCCTAGCATTGTGACTGACCAATTTGGTGTTTGCTGCTGAGCTGACAACATTAGACATTCTCTTTGAAGGATCGAGACTAGAATGAATGAACCAGTGTCATTCAGGAGGATAGACTTAGCCGATATTAAAATCTGCTGGCCACTCATCTCGTCAACTTTTGCTAAGTCACCAATCTCGGTGAAAGAGAACCACTAACCCCTAAGTAAGATACCGCTTACTCTCAGATGCGATGTGGGCAAAAGTCAATTTTATCGGGATCGCCCGTGGAATTCTATGTTGTTGTGCGCGCATTACAGGTGTTTTTTTGTTTTCTGAATCGGGCACTCTCTCACAGACAAAGCCTTCTGTCTAAACATTAGCCGCAACAAAACTATGTAGATTCCGTCAATGGAGATCATCGGTTAGGAGAGCTGAGGCGTAGGGTTGAAACATCTGTTCTGAGAGCACCGAGCGAAATCAACCAATTGTGGTTCGTTGGCAATAACTATTGTTTGTTTTTCATTGGTCTCTGTATTTGGTATTTCTCAAAAACTACAGACGAGCGCATCTCATTGGAAGCATCATGTAATTTGTGGTGGGGAGGATAAACAGGTAATCACTACGCGCCACTTGCACGTTCCTTCACGGCGTAACTTCCTAAGGACTCCTATAACTGTAATGTATCGTAACTATAAATTTACCTTATTATTAACACTTCGGACGGCTCAAGGTTAAGCAAGGGTGAGGTAGAAAAGCGTGTGTCAGAAGGTTATCAGTATCGCCCCGAAGGTCGTTCAGTAGTCTCTATACCAGAAATACGATTATAGCAGGAGGGTGCACGTTTGTCCACAACGTTGGGTGTGGGGGTGTGGTGGGTGGGTTCTGTCCCTGGGGGGGGGTAGGTCTTTTTTCTTTCAAAATATGGGGGGGGGGTATTTGTGAAATCAGTGGGGGGGGATAACCAAAGTTTCTGGAAAGTAGGGTATGTGTGTTGGGATTTCAGTATTCGATGGATGTTTTTCGGTAATAACACCCCCACGCAAAAGTTGTTCCTATTGTCTAATCCTAGGTGACACTCGATAAATGACACCTACTGCGGTGTTTGGTAATTCGTTTGACACACTGGCATAGGGGATTACGGCACCTGTTTGTGGACGGTTTGAGAAGGATTTGGGTGCTTAAAAGTTTGTGTTTTTTCAAATTGGATCTCTCTTTTTTTGTGTGTTTTTTGTTTGTGTTGTTAACTTGCTTGGTGAAGTGGTGTGTGGGAGTATATGGTGGGGAGATGGTGTTATCGTTGCTTGTTTCTTTTAGGGTGTTAAATCCTACCCATTCTTCCTTTCTACATTCGTATTTTTTTTTAAATATATGTGTATAATGTTACAGAACAGTGTTAAACGTCTTGGATCTGAAAAATTTCCTTAGTTCAAAAATTATCTCTTATTACATATTGTTAAGCAAGTGTAAAATTAAGAAAAAACACGCCTTGTTCATTGTCTGCAAACAGGATGAGTCATTTCATCGATCTTGCACCACACGGGAAATTAGAAACATAATTACAACGTGTACGAAGACTATTATTTCAAATAATTACAGAACAACGGAGTGCAAAATCAATTACCTTAAAGCCGGGCAAAAATAATCCTGACTATGTGTCTGGCTAGTTGTAAAAAAAATAGACAAAGTGGTTACAGTCTCGCGCAGTTGGTCGAGGACAAAGTAAAAGCAATCTGAATGGTTTAAAAATTCTTAGTTGGTTTTTTGTTCAGCGAAAAGCGTGGAGGACACTGTATTTTGGTAATAATTTGTTGTGTTTTCTCGTTGAAATAAAAGGCCATTGCCAACTTCGGGTGTTTCTCATAAAAGAGAGCGCTGGGGGTCTAAATAGTTTTGGGTTCGTTCCACGTTGCTCCAACTTCTCAATTGGTTAGGGATATGGTGGGGGTGGCAAGAAAGAGAATGCCCTCTAGTTATAAGGTAAGAGTGTTGTGTGGGGTTGGGGGGGGTGTGGGGGGTGGGGTGCGTGCGTGCGGGGGGGGGGGACGCCTCCCGTTGTGGGTGTGGGTGTAGGGGGGTACAGGGCTGTCAGTCCAAAATAACTTTTTTATTTTACGAGTACCATTACAAACAAACACTCTCTAAAATAGAATCTAAAACCTTCTTCTCTCTTTAAATAACAGACACTCTCCCCCCCCCCCCCCCCCCCCCACTCCCTACAAATAACAACTCAATCTCTCTCTCTCAAATACACAAGTTTGTGTGAAAAATATTCAACAGCCCAAGGCTAATTTATCTTCTTCGTGATTATAGGTGTTGTTTGTAGAGTTTGTCTCTTCTCAGATGTCTAGGACCAAATATCATACTTGCTAAGTCTGTGAGGAATTATGTTCTATCAAGACAAGCGGATCTCACGCGTCATATAAACACGTTGCAATGCAGAGCATAGGACACGCCTGCCGTTATCCTGTAAGCCCCGGGAAATTGTTACCATAGAGCTATAGAATTTGTTACACAGCATAGAACTCCGAACACATTGTCTCGGAATCACCACGAAAACAGACACATTATTGGTTCATTACCAGCATGATTTGTCTCATCTAGAAGAAGTCTGCAGTAGTTCTCGATGTTGCAAGGACTTTTTAACCCGTACTTAAAAAGCAATATCGCGGCACTCAGGAAATCATAGTTACCGTACACCTATCAAGGACTTTATTTTAAAGTGACAATTGAACGGTACTACAAGAGTTTTTATTATAACGTGATATGATTGGGTTTAGTTATTCTCACATTAGCTTTTCTATTACTAATCTTTCATCTACCTCCAGCATCAACACTTAACTTATATCAGCATCAAAATGCCACAAAAAAACCAACCTCTTTATCTTACCAACTTATTTATCAGAGTCTCATTAATCCTAATCAACCCTACCAATAAATCTTTTTTAACAATAACAGCAATTATCAAAAAAATCGCCCCATCAGACATCAGCAATCACTCCTATCAAAACAATAACAAGCGGCGCACTCCAATCAAAAATCTTTTACTAATCAGCCTTCAGCAGGTACCATACACATCTAAACTTCATAGAACCAGTCTAATCCCACATCAATACCATACAGTCAGCAATTTCAACCTCGGGACACACACCTCTTCAGCTGCCACAATTCCCCACAACCCATCTCACTCTCTCATATCCATAAGAATGCAAAACAACTACCCACTACTTCACTCAATACGAGCATTTCAAATTACTCAACAAACCCTATCAAACAACACTCACATTCTCCACTGACTATGACAGTTCATGCAACCACTAATCCCCTTGACATTAACACAATACTATACACCCCATTCTTGACACCCTCCATCATTCCAATCTTCAAACACCCATTTACAATCATTCACCCCATCTATCAAACACCCATTATAATCAACATTCACCCCATTTTTGCATAGTCCCAGAAAATACACAACCATCGAATGGCTCCTCTTGGTTAAGCTCCAATCTTTACACAACAAACAAAAAGATTCAAAATAAGATCACCAGTCATCAACGCATTTTTGAGAAACAGAGAAAACAACGACCTCCGTTCTACCACGGCCTCACTACAACAACGCCTGTGTTTTTTAGAACAGCCGCACTAGTCAACAAAATTACATTTTTCCTAGGTCTTTTGTGTCAAACTTACACGACAGCGACATTCTTAAAACACGCACAAGTAAAACAGACCCAACACCAAATATTATGTTGAAGTCGATGCCGGTCACCTCTTTCTAATATCTATCATATGCAAGACAACCCAATCGGTTGTTTTTACAAGCACATACCCAAATTACATTTCCGATTATAAGCACATCAATACGTTACAACACGACTCGTAACGCAAAACCTTACAGTGATAATACTTTTTGCTTTTTTTAGGTGTTTAGGCAGTTTTTAGGGGTGCGCCCGTTACAGATGTTAGAAAAATCCACACGCCGGCTCGTAAAACAGTGGCAAACCACAGCAGGGACTAGACTCCCTCATAGATTTTCCTCAGGGTTGATTTAACAGCCATTCCATCCTTAGAAACCTGTTTTTAAAAAATAAATATAGATATTTTCGAATTTGACGACGCGCAGACCCTGACCCCCCAAAACTTAGAGGTAGTGATAGCTTTCCAGAAAACGTTGCGTCTGTTAATATATAAACCCATTTTATATATATAGTAGATATTGTTAGGGCATCAAAACTCCTTTTCGTGTCCCAAGTGCGGCAAGATTGTGGCAGGAATTATTTCGATGGTATCGCGCCATGAGCAGACCTGTACAGGAGATAAGCAAAAGGCAATATTTAAAGGTGGGGCTACTGTTTGGGAATCAATCGTGGCGCAGGGTGTAGATGTTGATACAAAATTCGTCTTTCCCTATCAGGGCCTCCTTTGACTACGAGTGTCATTTCTTAGACCTCTGTAGGGCCCGGTGGTAGCGCAACTACTACACAGCTATAAACACGTTGCCCCTGTCTTGCTCGGTGGCACTCTAATGTCCCCGGGTTTAAGGTAACCATTGGTTTTATCACAAACGGGCGATCCACAATACTGGTAAACAGATGCTGATCATCTGACCCAAATTGCCGAGGCTTCTTACAGCCTTTTGCGTGGGCGTGTTGATCGAGTATACACACAGACTTGTGGGATTTGGTGGCTCATTGAGAGACTCGATTGATTATTATTTGCCACGAGCAGCCCGATGTTAAGATTCAAATTCGGAAAGTATGAACGTCAATATTATAAAACCCTATCTCAATCCAATACATTTTTTTCCTTGAACCAGATTTTAAATATTTAGTCCAAGAAAAAACACTAATTTTATGTGTATCGCCAACCCGCAAAGTTAAAGTTTTTAGATATGCGTCATACTACCTACGACTACCCGGATTTTTAGTTATAGATAAGTATTTGGCGGCGCTTATAAATGGGGTGGGACAGAAAACTAAAAGGTTTTTTTCTCTGTTACGAGTACATAACACCGATTGGTAGACAGAATAATAAACGAAACGGCGCTAACCACCAACCAGCGTCGGCTTTATTGGATCATCCGCCTAAAAAAGTTTTTCTAATATTTTCCTAGTGACAGATTACGCCAAATGGTCAGAGATGTTTGGGCTCGATAACCGTATGGCATCATCTGCGTGCGCGATTTTCATGACACGTGTACAATATAACAAAGTGTGAGCAGTGTGGTCCGTCCTTCGTTAGTATTGTCGTTGTATGTATAACGAACAGGTTATTTTTTACTACGGACAGGTCTAGGGAGGGTAGATATGTATTAAAAATATTGTGCGCTCATTTTCTGTGACGACCCGGATGACCAACGTATAAAAATACTTTTCGAAAAGACCCACCTCCCGTCGTTAGTAACGTCCCTCTTTTCGTTTATGCTCGAAGCGGTGAGCACGATTTGCATAACACGTTGCGACAAAAATATAAGTGTGGGACCTCAATAATCTTTCACAGATTCCGCGAACAAGGCAAAACGTGCATTCGAGTGGCAAAATGGTTCAATGCAATAAAGTTTTGATGCCCAACGCTCTTTATTTGTGGGCGCTAATGCAAAAACTGCCCACTGACTTTCCCGTTAGACAACCAGGAGGTGTTTCAGTACCCATAAGGCCTTAAATACACCGTGCAGTGTCCGCGAACTGGTTGACGAAGGTTCGCACCAAAATAATGTGGTTTTAAAATTACCCAGTTTTAACGGCCGTGAGATGTCGTTGGGTCATAGCCACATTAGGGTAGATGTTGGACAAAGACTCTCGCCACCGTCTACCAGTTCCATGGTTGTCTATCCACTGCGGCCATCCTAACTGCACACTAACCACGGTCGTGACGTTTAATTCATGTCACTAAAAAACCGATTGACTGAGTTGTTTGAAAAAGACGCGGGAGATTGGTGCCTATTTGAAGAACGATGTGCGACGTCACCTTGGATCGAAATGTGGGAATGTGAAAGTGGCAAAACTTGAAGAAAATCCGATCGTATCATCGGTAATCACTTTCTGAGCGCCCACCTTCCCAAACCTGAAACTTCGTTACTAAATGTCACTGGTACCAGTTACAGAAGAACAGATTCTTGCCTCTGTTGCTAGACGAAACCTTGTTTGGTTTAGTCGAGTGTGATATTCATGTCCTGCGACCCACTTGAAAGAGCAATTTCTCTAAAAATGACGCCCATTTTTTAAAAACGACGAAGTCAACGATGAGATGATATTGGGCCTTTCATGCGGGGAATACGCCAAAAAAAAAATAAAACTACTAAACTACCACCCAGAAGGACGTTGATCCGTGAGTTACGTGGGTAAAAAGATTCGGTTGGCGGACGCCTTTGCTCGCTGGTACCTGGCCTAAGGGCTTAGAAGTCGAAACTTGTAATATACCAGGTAATTGAATATTACGCCCGCAACGTGTGTTTAAACAGTTTGGGGGATACTGTTTCAGACGAGTCGCGCCAACCAGGGTGATACAGATCCTAGCCTACGCAATAACCAGCGAAACATGAAATTGGTTGGTAACGCTGAATAATGGTTAAAACTTTGCCCAATAAGGCGATTAGCACGTAGATGTCTTCGTACACGACGGGAGGGGTACACTTCTAAATTAAAATAAATTCCCCCGTTTTAGAAAAATAACTTTAGTGACTGACGACATAATTCCGAAGTAGAAATGGTTAAATAAGAAAATAGTTGGGAACTGCCCGCGCAGGATAGGCTTTTTTGTTTACCGTATGCCAAACTGCGCATGTTAGAATTTTATTTAAGATTGTTTAGATAAAATGTGTAGATAGGACAAGATTTTCAGTTATGTGAGACAGACACCTGACCAGTCTTTACTTGACCCTCAGCGCGTATAACCTAGCGGACGAGTTGTTAAGCCCGCTATGCGACAGGAATTTTTATACAGCTCCCTACGATCAGTGGTTCCCCGCCGAAGTGTGTCCCGACCAATAGTATCCGTTTTCATAGCTAGTGAGGGTAAGACGCGCGCCTTAATTTGTCATGTAAAATATCGCGAGCTCAAAAATTATTTGACACACGGACAACGGGCCTTTTTTAAAATTAGAGTACGATAGGCAGTGGGATGATTTCCCTCTGCAGCAAGACGTATCACTGCTTTGGCGACTAACGGACAAAACAAACCACAAAAGGAGTTCTGAGCAAAAAACACACAACAAAGTAGACAAAAACACATTCTTTAGAAGTCCTCAACCACCCAACAAGACAGGGCGGGGATAAATTGGGGTATTTTTAATTTACAAAACAACACAATTTTTAAAAAAAAACAATAAATAATACCAAATCAATCCAATAACAAAATCAATCCTCACCAATATTACTTTTTACATCATTTTACTTAGACAGGTATCGTATAACAGATATAAAAATTCACCAATAATATAAATACTCTAAACTATACAAAAAACATCCTCTGTAAACCAAAGTAAATATACACCACTGCACATCGCAAAAATATATGATAATGAGTGGGATTCACGCACTGAATACTGGTGCATCATGGGACCCCCCCCCCCATTAAACCATAACCAACACACAACTCTAAAAATAACACAATCCTCTACCTACCCCCCACACTCCATGACCCATCACCCCAACCCAATACTAACTTATTATATCTCAAACTTTCACGGCACAACACACACCACCACCACCCACTCTCACCTTTTTTTATGACCATTACTCAGATGGACATCATTTTCCCCCCTATCCTTCTCAACTCCTAAGTGTTTATAAAAAAGCGTGTAACCATAAAATTTGTTTTTAATATATATATTGAAATGCGGATTCTTTTTATTGTTTTTTACTAGTGTTGTTTCAGTGAAATTAATATAAAATATTTATTTTTTGCTTTTTTTTGTATCTGTACACTAAAAAGGTTTTGAGATGTATTTGTTTTTTGGATCTGAGTATAATAACATGTCATTACATTTGTGACATATGTATATAAAAGTATGTGTTAACGATATAAATTGTACCGCGTTGTATTAATATAAAATATATTAGTTTATGTTATTTATTTATTTATTATTTATAATCAATATTTAAAATATAAATATACTTTATAATTTTATAAATTCCTCTATATAAGATTAAAAATATGTGTCTTAGTTGTTGGCTGCTATGTTTAATAATATAATCATGCTGTTAGGATGGCCTGTTGTCAATAAACCTATGTTTGTTATTTTGTAAAAATACTTTGTAAAATACCAATTAAATGTGGAGATTTTGGGTATTATGATTGAAAAACATATTGTTAAAAAAAAAATAAAATTTAGTTTAATATTTGTTTATATATTATAATTTGCTATTGGGTTGTCCATGGGTTGTGATAATCGGATGGTTCGATGAATGTTTCATAATTATGTATCCAATACGTTGTCATTAAAATAGCAGAGTTTTTTGTGATCGGAATTTATATAAAAAATATAACCTAATTTTAGGTTGAGGTTGCGCGTATAGAGTGATTGGTATTATAAATTTTTTTATAAACGGGAAACAGTTAAGAACAACGCCCGTCTCATTATTTACACGAAGTTTTTTACCCGTTTCCCAGAAAAAAGGGAAAGCAAAGTACCTCTTGCAACAAATACCAGGTTATTCCTTATAAATAGTTATCACGCCATGCTCTATCACAACGCCCCATATTTTGTTTTTTTTATATATATATATAACCCCCGCCGCCACCACCTCCACCCCCACAGTTATTTCGGGTTTGGGTTGGTCAATCTTCACCCAAATACTAAACGTTTCCTTTCCTACTATCGTTGAAGCCGTGAAAGTTAACTGAGCATCAAGATTTCCAGAATCCCTAGTATGTTCTCAGTACGATTGTAGAGCCGTGTTTGTATTTGGACCTTTTAATCCAGATTCCAGATCCGTGATGAGACAATTGTGTAAGTAAACATTCCGTTAGTCAACTGGTGCAGTCCTTGAATTAGGCTTTTCCTTCATGAAATTTCACTTCCTCGAAATCTGAAACCTTGTTTTACTGTCAGAAATTCTCACGGTCCCGAAATCTGAATCTTGATTGTTGGCAAAATTCACGGCTCTGGAATCTGGAATCTTGATTGTTGACAAAACTCACGGCTCTGGAATCTGGAATCTTGATTGTTGACAAAATTCACGGCTCTGGAATCGGTAATCTTGATTGTTGACAAAACTCACAGCTCTGGAATCTTAATTGTTGACAAAATTCACGGCTCTGGAATCTGGAATCTTGATTGTTGACAAAATTCACGGCTCTGGAATCTGGAATCTTGATTGTCGACAAAATTCACTGCTCGGGAATCTGGAATCTTGATTGTTGACAAAATTCACGGCAGTGGTATAGTAGGGCGGAAACGGTTAGTATTGTGGTGGCGAGTGACTTTTTATATAAGGAAATGTGGTGGCATGCTGTGGTTGCGCGTGACTTTTTATATAAGGAAATGTGGTGGCGCGTTGTGGTGGCGCGTGACTTTTATATAAGGAATTGTGGTGGTGCGTTGTGGTGGTGCATGCCTTTTTATATAGTAATATATAAGTTCAATAATGGCGGGCGTGTAGGTTGTTGTGTGTTGTTGTTTATACAAAATATTTATATGACAACAGCTATACGATATATATTTAGACATATATTACAAAACAGGTAGACGCTATTTATATGACAACAGTTATACATATATGACAACAGTTAGACTATATTACAACAGGAAGACATATATAGTTATATATAGGTAACAAAGAGTTTAGTTAATATATTTTATTTTTCAAATACTGTTTGTCAAATAACAAGAGCATATATTGGTATTGTACAATATTTTTCAAATAACACATAGGATCACATAGTGACGTGTACAGTATTTATATGGTAACACATAGGAATATATATATATATATATATATATATATATATATATATATATATATATATATATATATATATATATAATATATATATATATATATTATATATATATTTATATATTATATATATATTTATATTGGAAGACGGGCGGTATTTATATCGTAACACATATGATCACATAGTGATATGGACAGTATTTTTTATATTCACATATTGGAAGACGGTTGTGTTAGATGGAAAGAGGCGTACAATTTTATTTTCAAAACAACAGTAGCAAAGGTTCTTTAATAAATATATCACCTGGTACAGCTGCAGACCAGACCTTGAGGGAGGGGAGTCGTCGTGTCGTAAAAAAGGATAGAGAGTGTATTGTGTTGGGTTTGTGTTGTATTGTGTTGGGGTGATGACTCATGGGTGTTGGTGTTGCGTAGGGAGGTATTTTTATGGGTGGGTGGTATGGTTTTTGGTTGGTGTTGCGTTGTATTGTGCGTGCATATACCTAGGTATCTGTGCGTGTGCACGTGTGTGGTATGGTTGGTGTACAGAGAGTTTAGATGTTGACGGGAGATGTGGTGACGTTGTCGGGATGCACCTGTCTCTTGATGTAAAAGTAAGACAGGGCATTTCTGTGTTGTTTGTATGTGTATATGGCAGAGTTGTGTGTTCGGAACCCCACATTTTCCCCGCCCTGTTCTTGTTGGGTGTTGAGGACTTCTAAGAATGTGTTTTTGTCTACTTTGTTGTGGTGTTTGCTCAGTCCTTTTGTGGTTGTTTTGTCGTAGTCGCCAAAACAGTGATACGTCTTGCTGCAGAGGGAAATCATCCCACTGCCTTCGTACTCTAATTTAAAAAAGGCCCGGTGTCCGTGTGTCAAATAATTTTTGCTCGCGATATTTTTGACAAATTAGGCGCGTCTTACCCTCACTAGCTATGAAAACGGATCTATGGTCGGGACACACTTCGGCGGGGAACCACTGATCGTAGGAGCTATAAAATTCCTGTCGCATAGCGGGCTTAACAACGTCCGCTAGGTTATTCGCGCTGAGGGCCAAGTAAAGACTGTCGGTGTCTGTCTCACATAACTGAAAATCTGTCCTATCTACACATTTATCTAAACAATCGTAATAAAATTCTAACATGCGCAGTTTGGCATACTGGTAAACAAAAAAGCCTATCTGCGCGGGCAGGTCCCAACTAATTTTCTTTTTAACCATTTCTACTTCGAATATGTCGTCAGTCACTAAAGTTATTTTTCTAAACCGGGGGAAGTTTATTAATTTAGAAGTACCCTCTCCCGTCGTGTACGAGACATCTACGTGCTTCGCCTTATTGGGCAAAGTTTTACCATATTCAGCGTTACCAACCAATTTCATGGTTTCGCTGGTTATTGCGTAGGCAGGATCTGTATCACCCTGGTGGCGCGCGTCCGAAACAGTATCCCCAAACTGTTTAAAACACGTTGCGGGCGTATATTCAATTACCTGGTATATACAGGTGACTTCTAAGCCTTTGGCCAGGTACCAGCGAAGCAAAGGCGTCGCCAACAGAATCTTTTTACCCACGTAACTCACGATCAACGTCCTTCTGGGGGTAGTTAGGAGTTTATTTTTTTTGGCGTATTCCCGCATGAAAGGCCCAATATCATCTCTCGTGACTTCGTCATTTTTAAAAATGGGCGTCATTTTAGAGAAATGCTCTTTCAAGTGGTCGCGGACATGAATATCACACTCGACTAAACCAAACAAGGTTTCGTCTAGCACAGAGGCAAGAATCTGTTCTTCTGTTAACTGGTACCGACATTTGGTATACGAAGGTTTCAGGTTTGGGAAGGTGGCGCTCAGAAAGTGATCGATTGATCGATCGGTTTTCTTCAAGTTTTGCCACTCACATTCCCACATTTCGATCAAGGTGACGTCGCAATCGTTCTTCAAATAGGCACCAATCTCCCGCGTCTTTTCAAACAACTCAGTCAACGGTTTTTTAGTGACTGAATTAACGTCACGACCGGTGGTTAGTGGGCAGTTAGGATGGCCGTGGATAGACAACCATGGAACTGGTAGACGGTGCGAGAGTCTTTGTCCCAACCATCTACCCTAATGTGGCTATGACCCAAAGACATCTCACGGCCGTTAAACTGGGTTTTTAAAACCACATTATTTTGGTGCGACACCCACGTCAACCAGTCGCGACACTGCACGGTGTATTTATGGACCTTATGGTACCTGAAACCATCCTCCCTGGTTCGTCTAACGGGAAAGTCAGTGGGCATTTTTTGCATTAGCGCCCACAAATAAAGAGCGTTGGCATCAAAACCTTTAATGCATTGAACCATTTTGCCACCTCGAATGCACGTTTTGCCTTGTTCGCGGAACCTGTGAAAGATTATTGAAGGTCCCACCACTATATTTTGTCGCAACGTGTTATGCAAATCTTGCTCCCGCTTCGAGCATAACGAAAAAGAGACGTTTGACGGGAGGGTTTTGAAAAGATAGTTTAACGTGACACCGGGCACCGAAATCGCATCTTTAAACATATCTACCCCTAGGTCCGTGTAAAAACTAACCTGTTGTTCTAACGCAATTAAGAAAGGGACCACGTCTTTGTTATTGTACCACGTCAGACAATCGCGCAACGTGGTCATACGGTTATCGACCCAAACTATCTGACATTCGGTGTACTCGTCACTAGAAATGTTAGAATTTTTAGGGCGGAAAAAAAGCCGAGTGGGGTGGTAGCGCCGTTTCGTTTAATTTGTTTAAATCGGTGACGTACTCGCAACAGAAAAAACCTTTGGTTTCTGTCACTTTATAAGCGGCTAGGTATTTACTATAACTAAAACCGGGGCTAAGTAATTGACGATATCTAAAAATTTTAACTGCGGGGTGGCGATACACATAAAATTATTGTTTCTCTTGACTAAATATTTAAAATCTTGGTCAAGGAAGTATTTGATGAGATAGGGTTTTATAAAATTGACGTCATACTTTCCCGAATTGAATCTTAACACGGGCAGCTCGTGCAAATACTCATCGAGTCTCTCAATGAGCCCCTCCAAATCACCAAGTTGAGTGTATACCTCATCAACACGCCCACGCAAAAGGCTGTAAGATGCCTCGGCAATTTGGGTCAGATGATCAGCCATCCTGTTTACCAGGTATTGTGGATCGCCCGTTGTGATAAAACAAATGGTTCCTTAAACCCGGGGACATTAGAGGCCACCGAGCAAGACAGGGGCACGTGTTTAGCTGTGTAGGTAGTTGCGCTACCACCGGGCCCTACAGAGGTCTAGAAATGACACTCGTAGTCAAAGGTGGCCCGATAGGGAAAGACGAATTTTGTATCTACGTCTACACCCTGCGCCACGATTGATTCCCAAACAGTAGCCCACCTTTAAATATTGCCTTTTGCTTATCTCCGGTACAGGTCTGCTCATGGCGCGCCAGTCGAAAATATTCCTGCCACATCTTGCCGCACTTGGGACACGAAAAGGAGTTTGATGCCCTATCAATATCTACTATATATATAAAATGGGGTTTATATATTAAAAGACGCAACGTTTCTGGAAAGCTATCACTACCTCTAAGTTTGGGGGTCAGGGTCTGCGCGTCGTCAAATTCGAAAATATCTATATTTATTTTAAAACAGGTTTCTAAGGATGGAATGGCTGTTAAATCAACCCTGAGGAAATCTATGAGGGAGTCTAGTCCCTGCTGTGTTTGCCACTGTTTTACGAGCCGGCGAGTGATTTTTCTAACATCTGTAACGGGCGCACCCCTAAAAACGGCTAAACACCTAAAAAAACAAAAGTTATCACTGTAAGGTTTTGCGTTCGAGTCGTGTTGTAACGTATTGATGTGCTTATAATCGGAAATGTAATTTGGTATGTCTTGTAAAAAACAACCGATTGGGTGGTCTTGCATATGATAGAGATAGAAAGAGGTGACCGGGATCACTTCAACATAATATTTGGTGTTGGGTCTGTTTACTTGTGCGTTTTTAAGAATGTCGCTGTCGTGTAAGTTTGACACAAAAGACTTGAAAAATGTAATGTTGTTGACTAGATGAGGCTGTTCTAAAACACAGGCGTTGTTGTGTGAGGCGTGGTAGAACCGGAGGTCGTTGTTTTCTCTGTTTCTCAAAAATGCGTGATGACTGTATTTAATTTTGAATCTTTTTGTTTGTTGTGTAAAGATTGGACTTAACAAAGAGAGCCATTCGATGGGTTGTGTATTTTCTGGACTATGAAAAAATGTGAATGTGGATAAATATTTGTGAATGTTCTTGTGTGTTTTTATGGATGTCCAGTTGTTTGTATATATTTGTTTAATGTCAGCCGGTATGTCGCATAAACTGTCATAGTCAGAGGATAAGCGAGGTTTTTTGTTAGGGTCTTGTTGAGTAATGGACATTGCTCGTTTGACTGGGTTGGTCTGGTCTGCAGCTTGCGAAGAGGAGTGAGATGGGTTGTGGGGAATTGTGGCAGCTGAAGAGGTAGTGGGTCCCGAGGTTGAAGTTGCTGATGAAGGTAGTCTGGAATAGACTGGCTACTGTGAAGGAAATGTTTTGGTACCTGCTGCAGCAGATGATGATGATGGTTGATAGCAGTGCGCCGATGTTGAAGGTGCTGATGATGATGTCTGTTGCTGCTCCGATGTTGAAGGTGCTGTTATTGTAAAGTTTTTGGCACCTGATGAGGATGCTGGACTCTGTGTTGTTGCTGATGATGATGAGGAGGTTGGTGTTGTTGTGGCACCGGATGCTGCTGGCTTATGTTTTGATGCTGGAGTAGGGACAGAGGCGTGATGCTGGCTTGTGTGGACTTGCAACCTATCAACACGGGTAAAGTTTTTACCACAAATGTCACAAAAAAATAAAGTCAGTGAGTGGACGGTCTTGATGTGCCGCGATATTGCATCACGTCGGGTGAAAGTCTTGCTACATCGGGTACACAGCAGACTTTTTTGACCCACTGATGTGGTTTGCAGCAATAATGTGTCTGTTCGTGGTGCTCCGGGTCCATGTTCGAGTTCTATGTGTCGTTGAAGGTTATCGGGGTTGGTAAAATCACGACTACAGAGACGGCAGGCGTGTCTCTGCTCCGCATGCACCGTGTTTATATGACGCGTGAGATCGCTGTCCTTGGTAAACAAACGCTCACAGACCGAGCAAGTATATATTTGAGTTGTAGACATCTGAGAAAGAGAAAAAATTAAAACAAATAAAATACACGTAACTAACAGGTAGCCTAGACAAAACAGACAAACTGAGAGAGAGAGAGAGAGAGAGAGAGAGAGAGAGAGAGAGAGAGAGAGAGAGAGAGAGAGAGAGAGAGAGAGAGAGAAGAAAGAAAATTACACATAAAAATAAAAAAGTCTTATGGACAGACAGGTGTACACACACACACACACACACGCACGCACGCACGCACGCACGCACGCACGCACGCACACACACACACACTCTTAGTTATAACCAGAGTGCATCTCTTTCTGCGCTGTTAACATATCAGAAATGAGAGTTGTAGCAACGTGGAACGAAAGACAAAATATTTAGACCCCCGCTCTCTTTTATGAGAAACACCCGAAGTTGGCAAGTGCCTTTTATTTCACGAGAATAGATTGGTAATTATTACCAGTCGTGTAGGTGTGTCCACGCTTTTCGCTGAACAAAGTAACCAACTATGAATTTTTAAACATTCGAGATTGCTTTTATCTTTGTCTCGACCAACTGCGCGAGACTGTTGCTTTGTCTATTTTTTTTATAGCAGACACATAGTGTAATTATTTTTGCCCGCTTTATGGTTATTGATTTTGCTCTCCGTTGTTCTGTAATTATTTGAAATAGCTAGTCTCGTACACGTTGTAATTATGTTCGATTTCCCGGTGTGGTGCAATATCGATGAATGAATCATCCTGTTTGCAGACAATGAACAAGGCGTGTTTTTCTTAATTTTACACTTGCTTAACAATATGTAATAAGAAGATAATTTTTTAACTAAGGAAATTTTTCAGATCCAAGACGTTTAACACTGTCTAGTACATATACACATATATTTAAAAAAAAATAAGATGTAGAAAGAAGAATGGGTAGGATTTAACACCCTAAAAAACAAGCAAACAGATAAAAACATATACTTTTTAAATACCTGCTAGTATTAGTGTATCTTTCTAGACAAATAAAATAATAATTTGAAAAAGATTAACTTTTAGCAATACTTCCTACCGAAAAACAAACGAATACACACACGCATATACATATACCGAGTTAATATTTAGAAATAAAAACTTTGCGTGGGGTTGTTCCTACCGAAAAACAAAACGAATACAGAAACAAACACACTTAACGAAAACAGACAAAGACAGATAAAAATCCGATTTATATTTTTGTAAGACAGAAGACTAACAAGACAAGAGACAGAGCCATTACAACCAACCTTCGTTGTGGAGATGACAGCTGATGATGATATTTCTGGTTTAGAGAAATGCCAGAGATATTTATTTATATTTAATACAAAACACGAAGACCGAAATAATAAACGAATATACACCACGAACAGACATATAAGACTCCATAGGAAGTTACGCCTTAAATGACTGCTAGTATTAGTGTGTCTTTTTTAAACAAATTACATTCTATAATATTCTTAGTGAAAATACAAAATACAGAGATATTCAAGCAACATACGTTTTTGGTTGTGATCTTGAAGTGGTCTGATTTCAACGGCTGCTTTCAGAAAGTTGTTTCTTGGTCTCGAGCTCTGTTACATGAATGACGGAATCTAAAATAATGCCTGCTTATATCAGACAAAGGCTTGTCTCTCACAGAGGCATTTTTCAGAAAGTAGTGCGCGCGCATGCGCGCACAAACTGCCCCGGGCGAAATCGATAATGGCTTTGCCACAATGGTCGGAAAGCGGAATCTTACTTACTTACTTAGTCGTTCCTCTTCTACCGTGAGGTGTAGAGGTTTGGAAGAGAGAGCGCCAGACTATCCTATCGGCTGTCTTCCTCCTGGCCTGGTTCCATTCTAGTCCTCGATCCTTCAAAGACTGTCTAATGTTGTCCTCCCAGCGGACTCTGGGTCGTCCTCGGGGTCTGGATCCTTGGCTCTTTGTTTCCCATGCTTGTCGTGGTATCCGATCTTCTCCCATTCTGCAGACAGAAAGCGGAATCGATATGTAATTTAGCATTTTCGTTCGTTGTTTAAAAAAACTACGAATGTTTAAGATGATTGGGTTCATGTGGTCATGAAAAATTAATTGGTCTCTGGTACCGGTGAGGTCAGAGTTAATGAGGTTTCACGATCGAACATAAAACTAGATATTTGTCCGTGACAGTGTTTGTTAGTGTGATAGTGTATTCAGACTCTGGTAACGTTTGTAAGCTTTAAAAAAGAGGATATCTTAAAAAAAAGTGATACTACACACATTTCTTGTCTTTTGTTATATATATATATATATATATATATATATATATATATATATATATATATATATATAATATATATATATATATATATATATATATATATATATATATATATATATATATATATATATATATATATATATATATATATATATCGGAATTTTATAAGAGAGTTTCGCGCGATGATTTGCGCGGGCCATCGATCGAGTTTAATAACGAGCGGTAAAAGCACGTGTGTGTTGAATTTTATTAAAATGGCTGAAAATGGCCTCGACATTGTTCCGATTGCAACCTGCAACACTAAGGAGTGTCTAGTTGCCGCCATAATCTAGTCTGCCTGTGACATATATCTCTACGGTTGTGTTCAATAAACTGTCTATTTGGACTTGTCCAGCCTGGCCTTTGACAGTATATTTTATGCTGGAGAATACGGCTGTGCACGAGTCATTTACATAACACTAGGTTGACATTGGGGTGAGTAGCCTTATTACCCATGATATAATATAAATAATAAAAACCACCACGTGGACCAGAGCCAGTCTCAATATGTAATTACATTCACCCAACAACGGAAATCCCCTGTCATATTTTTAACTCACAGGAATAGTTACCCCCGATAATTACAAAACGTCGCCTCTCACCACCCTATATTCTCAATACCTACACGCCAACACAACACAAAAACCAACATCAACACCACCACACCCCTCCTACTACTTGCCCCAGTAACACGTTTGACCACTACATCAACTCCAGTTGTTATCAACCAATATCCCCAGAACCGAGTTGGTTTCCTAACACCAACCCCTGTCGCCAGCACAGAAAGGCTCCACTCGCTTCAAAAACCCCCTTAGTAACCTACGCCGCCATTATCGATTTTTTCTATCTTCACTCCCACCTCTCGATGCTGGACCTGGTATAGTCAAGTCTCTAACCCTTCACTCCCACCTCTAGCTGCTAGCCCTAGTATAGCCAGGTCTCTAACACTTCACTCCCACCTCTTCATGCTAGACCTAATATAGTCACGTCTCTAACACTTCACTCCCACCTCTCGCTGGTGGTCCTAGTATAGTCTCTAACACTTCACTGCCACCTCTCGGTGCTGGTCCTCGTATAGTCAGGTCTCTAACACTTCACTCCCACCTCTAGATGCTAGACCTAGTATAGGCAAGTCTCTAACACTTCACTCCCACCTCTCGGTGCTGGTCCTAGTAAAGTCTCTAACACTTCACTCCCATCTCTAGATGCTTGTTCTAGTATAGTCATGTCTCTAACCCTTCACTCCCACCTCTCGACGCTGGCCATGGTAAAGTATCTACCACTTCCCTCCCACCTCTCGATGCTGGTCCTAAGCAAGTCTCTAACACTTCACTCCCACCTCTCTATGCTGGCCCTAGTAAAGTCTCTAACACGTCACTCCCACCTCTCGATGCTGGTCCTAGTCACGTCTCTAACACTTCACTCCCACCTCTAGATGCTAGACCTAGTAAAGTCTCTTACACTTCACTCCCAAAACACACCAACACACTGCTGAGTCATACACACACACACAAACCCTAATGCGCGCATGCGCATACGCCCTCGGTGATCTGATAAATATACATCTAGCGTTTATACAGCGTCGAGCTGGCCCTAAATATTATAGAAATAATGGCTTAACAAAACTATTTAAAACACTACAGATAACCAATAGTGATTTTACACTGTGAAAAGGACTATCAAACCAAGAAAGCTAACACCAATTAGTTGTAATTCACACCAATACCTGCAGACAAACCACCAGACAAACACACTTTTTTTTGGAGGTTCTCATTACACAACAAACGCGGGGTGGAATAAAATGTACTAATGGTCTCAATAAACATCACAATAAGATAATCTTTTATCTGTACTCGCCAACAACGGACATTCCCTGTCCTATTTTTACATCGAAAGCCGGGTACACACCGCCAATGTCCCCGTTTCATAATAATAATATAATAAAAATTTGTATATAAACACTTATTACGCGTCTGTGTTTATACGTTGCCTCGTGTCGCTTACATTTGTATCCTCTCCACTTACAAAGCAGCACACACAAAACATTTTTTCACATCGACAACGCGTCAACTATCGATTACTTTTTTGACTAATCAACCCTCTATTAGTGCGCAACATGTCTGGACATGTTTCAGATATGTCTGGCTGCGTTTCAAAAACCAGATTAACTAGTTTTCCTTCATATAAATAGACACTTGGGAGACCAACGCCCAGACACTCACGTTCACAAATCACTGAAGATGACTACCCCTGCCTCTGTTCCTACATGAAAAGAAGTGATGAAATGCTTAAACAGTTGGATAGTGGGCTGAAGGCCGCGTCTGTAAGTTTGTACCGAGACCAACCTTTACTACACGTGCAAAAATACTTTGGTGAATCATATCTAAAGTTTCCTACTAAAACCGGCATTACGTTGACTCGCCCTGAGTTTGAACATTTGTTGACTTTACAGGGTGAAATCCTCGCCTAATTTGACCGACTACAGTCACCAAACACGGATACCTGTCGTACTACTTGTACCAGTAACACGTTTGACGCCTACATCAAGTCCAGTTATTATCAACCAATATCCCCATAACCGAGTTGGTTTCCTAACACCAACCCTTGTACGTCAGCTCCCACCACAGACAATCACCTGGCCGATGTCTCTAATCTACCACCGAAGAAGCAGAGACCTACAAAAAGCGGCTGAGACTAGCGCTTTAGCTTGACATTTCGTCTTCTTTTAAAAGAATTAAACACATTTATTAAAAAAATCTTGGTCTTTGTTATCTATGCTGTCTAAATATGGTATGTATAAATATCGTGTTTATACATATTAATATCTGTTGTAAAATATACTTTGTATAAATATTGTATAAAAAGACAACACAACACAATACTGACTCATACACAATACAACAGGACACAAAAACGCCCACCCACCAGTTACACCACACCATACAACAATTAAAACACCTACACACAAAATTATAAGACAAGAACAAAACCAATACCACCTATACTCCACCGCTTTTACATTGTCTTACTCCAGCGCTACACCGCAATATACGTCGTCACCCACGCCAGCACAAAAGCAATAACCCCCACACTCTCACTTTAAAAAATCCCTTAGTAACCTACTAGCCCGCCATTATCGATTTTTTACATTTTCCGTCATTATCGATTTTTATATTATATATATATATATTGTATGTATATATTGTAGTAAGATCCCTGATACCCCGATCAAATAGATAAAATATACCCAGATCAAATAGATAAAATATTATTGCTTATAAATACAAATACTATAGAAATAAAATAGGGAGTTGTGTTGAACATCGTCGCCCACGCCACGAGACGCGCTGGATTCTAACAAGCAGTAACGCCAAGTAAACGATACACGAAAAATGTTGGCTTTTCCCCTCCCCGTAATACAAATTAAAACTAACATAAAAGCGTTGTGACAGACCGAAATGCATCGTAGTTTCAAACGGAGTGATAGAATAAATTAACGGAAGAATGAAAGGTGAGAGAGAAAAATGCAACGTTGACACGCGTTGGTTTATGAATCGCGAACGACAGAACACATCTGACGTCACATGACTTGCTTAGTCTAACACGCGAATGAATGGTTAAAAGTTTGAATAAAATCTACTAGGCCAAGGTTACCGGTTGCTAAGGCGTATTTTTTTTCCTAAAAAGTTAAAGTTTGAACTGAAGAAGGTGTATCTGCTATTGTAAACCCACCTTCTTGTTTCCTCCCGTAGTGACAATTTAAAAATAACGAAACCGTTTTGCGTTAGGCAAAACGCATGGAAAAGACTTAGAGACGAACACAGAGACATCCTCACTCAGCTTGCTAATATTGGGAAAGGGGGGAGGTGTTGCAAAATTTGAAAGTGTAATTTATTTTTTGAAAAAGAAGCAAGAGGGCATAACATAATTCGATTGGCTGGTGGTAGAATAGACTAACGGAGTAATAAAACTGTTTGAAGCCAGCGTTAGTTGCCACTCGAAGATTTAAAATTCATAAGTAGAGTTAACATCAGAAGCAAGGAAATAGTGAGACTGTACCTTCGCTGTTCTGTATCAGCGGCGATCTGAGTGTAACCATTGATCGCTGGTTAACATACTTATTGTGAAATATTTCATTGATGCGGTAAGAAAAACATTTAAATATCCCTTGTTATTATAATTGAAATGTATTTGCATTATTGAATGTGTATGTATATTCGATGGGTAGAGGCATACCTAGTAAGGCGCCAAACTCAAAACTTTGTGTCATGCCACAAAGGATATTAGAAATATTATCACCTTGTATTAAAGCCAGACAGGCTTGCTTAGACTTTGGGAGAAAATAAAAATATACATAAAGGGGGAAATTGATTTATATTATTATGATGTAAGACCAGAAAACCACTGGCCGTCTTCATAAATTCACCGTGTTTGCACATGACTTATATAATTAACTATAATTTTTCCTATGACAAGGAATGTATCAAACGAATGTTTGAAGATTACATGATGATGAATAGGGCACCCAATCAGATAGGAACGATAGCTATTTATTTAGCAACTTCACTGATCTTGAACTGTTGATAATGTTTCATTGTTTAAAGATGGAGATAGGTGTATGATGTACTGAGGAGGCTTAATCCTCTGATTTCAGGGTTCCATGGTGAAACTACTAGTAAGCCACGTACAAAACTACCGACTATTGGAGCTTCCAAGCTGGAGGCAAAATGTTCTTGTTTGCCAATATTTCCAAGAGTTCTGCAGCATTGTTTAGACGTTGCAGTCGTGAGAATGACATCACCGTGTGCAGAAAATAAGTTAAGCCCATGTGTCTATGGGCCTGTGCTAGTTCATACTCTCCATCAATTTTATATCAATCAGTATCATAGACATGATGACAGAGATCGTTCCTCCTAAGCGTGTCCATTCATACGAGTAATACTTCATCAGAACATTTCCTGAGATTAACATTTTAGTTTAATAATACAAACTCAGTTGTGGTTTTAAATTACTTTAATGTAAATAAATTTCTATATATGTTGAGTGTTAAATAGTCCTGTATCCCAGCAATTGAGATACAGGCAAAATAAATTGTAAAAAAGATTATCCTTTAAAATTTACCCAGTGACTTGTTTTATTAATTTTCATTGAGTTATAGGTGTAGTTGTTGTCATCTTTCTTAACATTACATATTACCCTGGACACTTAGCCAGATAACATACAGACACCATAACAAATAACTAGGATCAAAATATATAGCAGATTGAGGTCGTAGGGGGTAGCAGACAGGTTCCCTGAGAGCATCTTCTTCAACATTTAGACGTAGGGGCTTGCATAGCTGACCTCACATCTGTAGACAATTAATACTTATCTTTTAACATCAAAACCCACCACTTATATGTATAAACAAACACACCAACACACATAACAAAACAATACCACAACACACAAAAATCCCCCCTAACCTACAACCGTCAGCTACACCACAATACACCCATGCACCGTCACCCTCGCCAGCACAAAAAGACTCCACTCGCTTCAAAAACCCCCTTAGTAACCTACTAATCCAACATTATCGATTTTTTTTATTTTCCGTCATTATCGATTTTTAAAAATATTTTTTATATGTATTGTATGTATATATGTAATATGTATAAATATAATGTTATTTGAAAAATACTGTACATGTCACTATGTGTTACTGCTACTTGACAATATTGTAAAATACCAATATATGATATTGTTATTTGAAAAAATAAAATTTATTAACTAAATTCTTTGTTACCTATATATGTCTAAATATATGTCTACCTGTTGTAATATCGTCTAACTATTGTCATATAAATATCGTCTACATATTGTAACCCCTGTTTTGTAATATATATTGTAATATATGTCTAATTGTATAACTAAATATTGTAATACACAACACATAACACAACACACTACCAGGACAACAGGACGCAAGCTGATCGTCAGAGGAAGTCACCCCGGCTAAAATATATCGCTATATAAAAGTCACGCGCCTCCTCCTGACGCGCCTCCTCCTGAATCGATCCGGAGAATTTTGTTATATAAAAGTGACGCGCCTCCTCCTGAAAAGGGGTGCGTGCTGATATACCTACACACACAAAAAAACTCACAACCGCCAGCTACAACCATGCGTCGTCACCCCCGCCAGCACAAAAAGGCTCCACTCGCTTCAAAAACCCCCCTAGTAACCTAAGCCACCGTTATCGATTTTTTATATTTTCCTCTTTAACTCAATATTGCAGGTTTTTATCGATTTTTTATGTCCATTATCTACCAATATATATATATATATATATATATATATATATATATATATATATATATATATATATATATATATATATATATATATATATATATATATATATCTTGTACTAACAAACATACCAACACACTACCAGTCCAATATAACAACACACAACAAGCAAACCAAAAGCAATACCACCCACACCACACCGCTTATACACTGTAGCCGTATGGCCGGCACGACTGTAGTAGTGAGGTTAGACGTCAAGCTACAGCACCCATAGACCAGCTAACACCTCTTTGTCAATAAATATATAAAATGTATCTAGTGTTTTTTCTCTTTTTTATATATATATATATATATATATATATATATATATATATATATATATATATATATATATATATATATATATATATATATATATATATATATATATATATATATATATATATATATATATTTATATACGTTGTAATATATGTCTAAATATATGTATAACTAAATATTGTCTACCTGTAAAATAAATATTGTACCACACCTCAACACACCCCACGAGTCGGCAACCCCCGCCAACTACAACACACTACCAGCACGCACGTGATTATCGAACTAATATATTACTATATAAAAAGTCAGCTCCGCCTGCAGAATCGATCGGTATATTTTACTATATAAAAAGTCAGCTCCGCCTGCACAATCGATCGGAGTATTTTCTTATATAAAAGTCCGCACCGCCTGCAGAAATACGACCCGTTATGCGCCTACCCTACTACTCACGGCTCTGGAATCTGGATTGTTGACAAAATTCAATACTCTGGAATCCAGAATCTTGATTGTTGACAAAATTCACGGCTCTGGAATTTGGAATCATGATTGTTGGCAACATTCACGGCTCTGGACTCTGGTATCTTGACTGTGGACAAAATTCACGGCTCTGGAATCCGGAATCTTGATTGTTGACAAAATTCACGGCTCTGGAATTTGAAATCTTGATTATTGGCAAAATTCACGTCTCTGGAATCTTGATTGTTGTCAAAATTCACAGCTTTGGAATCTGGAATCTTGATTGTTGGCAAACTGTCAGCAAAGTTACAGCACAAAATGTTGTACTCTGAATATGGATGAATGTCAGCAAGTTCAGAATCCTATAACTTTGTATCCCGAATATGGTGGAATGTCAGCAAGTTCAGAATCCTGGTCAAGGTCACCAGTTACCTAAAACCACCACATGTCACAGGCCCTGGGAACTCTCACCAGAAGGCCCTTCACCACATTATAGTTTCTATTGATGGCTTGTGTTTATGGCGTGATCGCATAGGGTTTATTTTTGGTGGTGGACAGTGGTTGGGAAATACTAAGGTACCTTTCCTTGGTCGCAAGATCTTAAATCTTTATGTTGTCTGATAGGAACATTCAACTCTTAACTCTTCACTCACAGGAGTCCAAAATACATGCATAGATACCCGATGGAAACGCAGTTTTAAAAGAAAGTCACAGATCTTTATTTGGCTTCTATCTTCACAGGTTAGGTTCTTCTTTCTCTGTTTTCTGGCCCTTAGACACTTTTTAACCTATCCAACAAGCTATGCCAATTCTAAAGCGTCACTCTGGGATTCCCCTTTGATTCAAGCATTCAACATAGACCCTGGGTTGGCATTCGAAGTCACTTGAGGTTCTCTTCTATTCTATCGTCTATTAATAACCAGACTGACCCTATTGTTCATCATTTACGAGTTGACAAATGATGTAATCTTACTTCAGCAACTCAGCGGTTACCCGTTTATACTACCATTCTACCTTCTTCTTTCATCTATTAAATCCTTCTCATGATGATGTAATTCGTCTCTGTAAGCAGGACAGTCATAACTGTTTATTTATCACCCTGCCTTTTCCTTTCATTGGTCTTTTAAGTTCTTGACCTTTTTACTTCATGGCTTTCGATGTTCCGCCCTTCTGTTCCATTCTTCATCTTGTAACCTTGTGTCGTCATCGTTGTTCCGTATAACGTGGTGATCTCTCGAAACCGTTCCTTTTCCCGTAACCTGCATCGAGAGTATTTCTTTCCTCCTCATAGTCGGTCCATTATTCTTTATATTTCGTCATATCGACCCGTATGTCACTGCTCCTGTGACACAGCCTTGCGAAACAAAGCTTCAGGGTTTTATCATCTCTTTGTGCCTTTTTCAGATCCGATATGTTCGGGCTGATTAGCGATGCGAGCTGAGAGGTAGCGTGGACGTGTCATGGGTTCTCTCTCTCTCTCTCTGTTGTGTCGACATAGAGTCACGTGAAGGATCTCCAAGGAAGACATTTTTCTTCCCTAGAATCAGAGAATATACTAAATCATCTAACAGTGCGGCTTTGATTGTTCCCCGGACAAACCGGGTTGAAACTTCAGTTTCCGCAACCGGAAGAATCATAGGCTCTATATTCTTCCAAGGCCCCAGTATTTCTACAGTTTCACCAGTGTACTGATGCTCCTTCACCAAAGGTTGCGAGACTAGAGATTCATTTTCTAAACCAGTGTCATATAAGCAGTGTACAGTTGGTAAATAAACGTTTTCTCGTGTGGGGGGATGATTGTGGTTTTGTTAGCATGTCGGAAGGTCATGTGTCCCTGTCGACCTCGTTAGCAGGCATGCAACGTTATAAGGGCCTGTTTTAGGCCTCTTACATTCCGATACTGAAGTACATTAAAAACGCACCACCTGTATAATCCAGGAACGGAGTGTGAAATGTGAATATAGGTGTTTACAAGTTTACATATTTAGAATATGTATTCATTTTCCTATGAATCCACGCTGGTCATTAATTTGTACATTTGATTTTTATGAAATTCATTGCATTCTGTGCAGGCAAGGGAGAAAACAAAAAATGCAACCAATAAAAAAATTCATTCACACTATCCTCAGTATCTGGTATGTCCACCGTGTGCTTGCAAACAAGCTTGGCAGCGGCTCCGCATGGAACGCACAAGTCTCTGAAGGAAATTCCGCGGAATCAAGTCCCATTCATGTGTAAGAGCAGCTTCGAGCTGTTGCAGATTAGCTGGAGAACATTGCCTGTAGACTCTGCGTCCAAGCTCGTCCCACAGATGTTCTATAGGGGACGTGTCTGGTGACAGAGTAGGCCAATCAATCGTCACAATGTTCTGCTGCTGTAGATATTGCTGCGTATTCCATGCGGTGTGCGCACGTGCGTTATCCTGCTGGAGAAGCTGCAAGTCTGGATAATTTGTGAATCAGGAGTAACCAATATACTGAGCATTTTCGGTTTCCTCCCAAACAAAAGTTGTAAGTATAATAATCCAATAATTGTCAATGCTCTAGTGAGTCGAGGATGAATTTTTTTGGTGCATTTGTATTTTGGCCAACTTTTTAGCCTTCTCTTTTTGCGTTGTTCCCGCTCCCCACAAATGATATCAATTCCAATGCAAGTTGGAAGAGCTTCAGCCCTATTTTTTCCAATTTCCTGCTGGATTTTATGTTATTGACTTTATTCAAGTAAACCTAAAAGCCTTATCACAAGTGTGTACTCTACAAGATGTTAATGAAATGTGATAAGTGTAAGAGTATTTTTCTTCCACATTTAAAACTAAAATGATTTTTGAGCCAACCATACCTTTTAAAAAAGGGTAGTTAACTTATAATATAACCGACTAATTTTAACGGGACGCGCATCGACAAAACGAGGCAAACATTTTATGTATATATATAACAAAAAAATCGTCCTTAAATTTAATATCTTTCTTCCCTCTTTTGTAAATTCAAAAAATTCATATGGTAAACATATTAAATTTCACTTAAATAAATGACTTAAGCCAAAATGGGATTTAATTTCTCGAAGTTTCGTTCGGTAGATTGTTACCTCCCTGTTGTGTTGTGGTACATGGGTGAACTAGTGCGAATGTTAGTGAGGTTGGCCGTATAACTCTGGCATAGAATACTGCAATGGGTCAAGACTGTATGACCAACTTGAAGATGGAAGTAGATGCTGAACTCGTAGGGTTCAATTTAGAACGAGACATCATTTAATGCATACAGACGTGAATATTTCGACGACATGGTACAGACAATCATCATGGCAATAATCATCAACTCATATAATGGCAGGAACATTTCAGAAATGCATCTACATGTGGTAGACCTCATACACCATTAAGTAAGTATTCATATGGTCGTTGGTTGACAGCACTGGCCGTTATAGCATCAAGGTCAACGGCTTGACAGAATACCGGACACTGTCGAATGGACAGTTCATCTTATATATATATATATATATATATATATATATATATATATATATATATATATATAATACTGATGTCTTAATCTGCTCCTGATGTCAGAGCGTCGCACTAGCCGCTGGACATATTGAGTTCAGCGGAAGCTCTGCCGTAACATGCAGGGTTGCAGGTCTCTGAGGCGTGAGACATAAAAACGAGCCGTTTTCTGGCTAAATTAAACTGGAAGGATTCTTGACAAGGTTCATCAAGAATCGGCTTCCTCATCTTTCAAATCATAATTATATTAATATGCGTGTGTCTTCCCTTCACTTAGGGCAAGCAGACAAAACTCCCGTCTATCTTGGACGGAAAATATATCAGACTGCCTCCAGCATCATAGCTCGATGACAACAGATCAACGCAGCAAGCCGCGCTATTCTGTTCAAATATCATTCACGACGGCACGTAAATAATTAAACATATAACTACATTAGATGTGCTCACATGTGTGTCTTAATAGACTAGACCCGCATGTGAGGATCTCAAACACTTAACTCCAACGCGAGCAGAACTTAACATAGATTTAATTTAAATAAGGGTTGTAAATTTATTTTATTTAATATTTACAAAATGAAATTTTTATTAACAATGTTGAATAGTATGGCAACTAATAATGACAGGAGAAAGCAACAGGAATAAAAAATATAGTATCCTCCAACCTCTGCACACCACTGCGTCCGCTAACATCGCCCGCGTGCAAAGTTAAAACAAAATGTTTATATGTTTTCCATCCCGATCTCTCGTGGAGGCCCCAAAGACATGTCACGGAACCCAAGGGTTCCGCGGAACCCCGGTTGAGAAACGCTGCTCTATGGTATTGTTCATTTGTAAACATGGCTCCAAAAACGGTTTTTTTTTTTAACTTTGGAAAACTAGAAACGATGCATTACATACGTCATTTTTATGAGTCATGATGCCAGAATTATTCCAACATTTTGATCGTGGAGTCTGACAGTAGAGTTCAAAATATACTACTCGTCAAAAGTCACAGGCCACCCTATTATTTTCAATACACTTTTATATAAGCGCATAGAATGATTAAATGAAGGAAGTTTTTAGTAAAAATGGGTGCAATATCTTCCTCTGACAGTCCTCTATGCATAAAAACAACTCACCGACAACCATGGTGATCACGTGCAATTTGGTTTGCTGACCGTAAATTCACATTTTTAATCTGTTTTTTCAAACTTCCGTACAACCAAACAGGTGAAGTAATCGTGCTGGTTGACATCCCACGTGCAATGGCGACTTTTCGTGAACAGAGTTCACTCTTAATTTGTTTTACAATCAGCAGACTTAGGGTAGTTTCATCACTTGCAAAAACCATGCCACCGAGAAGAAGTCTTGACACCTTACAAAGAATGAGGGCTATAGCGTGGGTTGAAAGTGGTTTATCTGTCCGTGAGGTTGCTAGACGGCTTGCAGTGTCACACTCTACTATCCAAAGAATTTTGGACAGATTTCAGGCCACAGGAAGTGTGGAGGATCGCCACCGGCCAAGTCGCCCTAGATGCACGAATAGACATGATGACCGGTACCTCTTGTTGTCAGCCCTCCGCCATCGAACAGTGACTTGTTCCACTCTAAGATGTCAGCTGAGACAAACTGTAAACTTTAATGTCAGTCAAAGCACCATTCGCAGACATTTATACGAATTTGGACTGGCTGCTCGACGTCCTGCATTCAGAATCCCTCTTACTGCTGCTCATCGCAGAGCCCGTGTTGTTTGGTGTCGCGAGCACATCCGATGGACAAGGCAACAATGGAGTCAAGTTCTCTTCATTGATGAATCTCGCTTCACTGTGTCATTCAATGATGGCAGGATTTGAGTTTGGAGACGACCAGGAGAGCGATTTACTGATGACACAATTCGAGAGGTGGATTGTTATGGTAGGGGTTCTGTCATGGTCTGGGGAGGCTTCTACAGACACGGCAGGACCCCACTCTACATCATACAAGGCAACTTGGCCAGCCCAAGATACCAAAACGAAATCTTGAGACCAATTGTTCAGACTGCTCTGGAGGCCATAGGTGGTAATGTCATCCTCCAAGATGATAACGCTCGACCCCATCGAGCTCGTGTGGTGAATGAGTTTATTCAGCAACATGGGATCATCAGGATCGCGTGGCCAGCTCATTCACCTGACCTTTCTCCGATTGAGCACCTCTGGGAAGTTCTTGGTCGAAGATTGTCAACAAATCACCCCCATGCCAATGGATGTTGCACAGCTGACTGCATTTCTGCTTCAGGAATGGCAAGCTGTTCCTCTGGATACTCTTCGGACCCTTGTAGACTCGATGCGTCTAAGCTGTCTTGAATGCCTTGCTGCAAACAGTGGTCATACCCGATTTTGAAATGTCTATTTGTCCAATATCTATTGTGTGACTTTTGAAAAGGTGGGTGACACACTTCACAGCTTCATTGTGTTTGAATGTGTGTTTCCATTTCTTTACGTGACATGTCAATTTGGTATTCAATAAATGCCGTTTTGACTGATACCAATTACGTTTATATCAGATTTGTTTTATGGTTTCAACCAAGGTTTTTCTAAGCGGCCCTTGACTTTTGACGAGTGGTATATGTTGCCTTCAGTTCGTTTTGATCCAGTGCTCTAACCACTGTTTATATGAGGCATCATTCATTAAGGAGACACTAGTGTGGTTAACTTTACTCAAGAAACATATGATATCGCAGGAAATATATAGTTTTATAGATTTGTACGAAACGTTATAAGTGTAAAATAAAAAAACATGAGTGTGAACATAATGTGCATTTTTATGACACATTTTGAGTGTTAAGACATTGACGGAAAGTTGCAATACGATTGATGTTTTAAACAGTTTTTTCCATTTGTTATTGCTGCTTTCTTTGAAGTCGTCTCTGCTTCTGTTTTCGCTGATGCACTTGCCGCGGATCCGCGGTAGCACAGTGGTTAGTGCACTGGCTTCTTAGCTCGGTGGTCCATGGTTCGGTCCCCACTTGAGGTGGGATTTTTAGACCACAAACGGCTCTGGGGTCGACCCAGCCTCATGAATTGGGTACCAGAGCAACTCTGGGAAGGTTAAGGAGACCGGTGTGATGCTGACCACATCATCCCTAGTGTGCCAATGATCGAGACAATATGGGCCTAACACAATATTCTTAATATACCTTAATGGGTGTGTAAACGGCATCCTTCACCTTACTTGCAGATGCAGTTGCGGCTGTTTGTATGTTGAAGATAGACAGCCACTGCTGGAATCACAGGAGTCTCTTAACACGACAGAAACTTCTAATAATCAGGTTTGTATGCTGTTGAGCAGGCTTTTATGAGTAAGTGCATTATATGGGTGTTTGAGTGTGTGTATGTTGTTTGCAGAATTTGTTGATGTGAGAAAATGCAAACCCTCAAAGAACAGAGAGAGAGGGGTAAATTACACAGATGGTTCCCATAAATTGATATCACTACAGTTTTTAAACAATACATGTGTAAAATTAACAATTATGTCCTTAATACTCAATTTCTGAAGACTAGTAAATATACGTGACGTCTGGATCATATCAAGAGGTACACAATTCGCTACTATACTGTCAACTCATCAATTTTTATAAGCGTCAGAAGATTACAAACATGGCCTCTAATAAATCTAGCAAAACACCTGGCTGGCGCCCACAACTCACGCCCAGCCCGAGTCACCAAAGAAACTCAGTAACGAATATAACGTATCTCAGCAAGGACTTTCTACACCAGCAGTCTCCGACCGACATACATTGTGTCTGAGACATGTCTTTCACACCATTCAACCAACATGGCACAAGCTTAAATATACACATCTGGCTAAGTAAAATCTTCTGATCTCTCTGCTAACTTTCGACATTGACTCACATTTCACACAGTTTTCAAAACCCTGCACTCAACTAGCCAATCGTCGCTTTCCTTTATCTCACATGACCAAATAATGGTCACTCAGACACAAGGAAACAATAGTTTTTGGCTCGAATGGTGGCGAACATCAAGAAAACACTGTTGATAAACCATGTGTAAACCAATATATACGCTCAGTACACATGTGTAATAGTATAAAGTCTTAGAATAATCTAGGATGGATGAAAAAGGAATAGGAATTACCAAAATTTTTATCATGAAGTAACAACATCAAACGGCACATAATGAATTACTAGTTACAAGCAATGTATCAACCGTGCACCAAAATCCTGCACCACTCCGCTGTTTTAGAGTCGTCCACATATGACTTCAAGCAATTTCTGCCATTTATATCCATCCCCCTCTCTTTTCCATATCCAGTGTCCCCACTATATGTGCTGTCGAAGCTAGTCTGTCAGCTGTCTCATTGCTGCGTACATATGCATCACCAGGAAGCAGATCCACACGTGTTCTTTCTATAGATGGTTTCTATTTATTCCACCCATTTTGGACCTTCGTTAGCATGGACTGAAAGTCTGACAAATAACTGGCCTAGTTGATAGAGTTTCAGACAGCCACTGCAGGGCTGCAGTAACTGCTTTTATCTCCATTCTCATGCTGAAGGGTGTTGTCGGGTAAGCTCTTTTCTGTTCAGCGACGATCCTGGCCTTTACTCTCACCGAGATGCCTATCTAGGCCTTCTCACCAAGGAGGAGAAACACATCAGTATACACAAGGAGTCGGGGAACAGGGGTAAATTACCACACATGGGGTAAAAATGAAAAATGTAGGCGTAATGAAGGCTAAAAAAATACAAATAAAAGTATTGTGAGGTCATCGAACTCATTCGCTCATTAATTGCGCCCCCTCCCCTCAATTTAAATAGATCAACAATAAATTCCTACTTTTATAAAATTAAACCCCCCCTCCCCACTTTTTTTTTTGGATAATTAAGTCACATGACCTTTTCAAATACGCCATTTTGGCTAGTCCTTAAAAACGTCAGTTATGATCTCGACTCCCGACTAGGAGCCCTCTAGCCCAGTTGAACCCCAATATTTATTCCAATGTACGTAGCTTGATTTTTGGTGTTGATGTAATCTTATGAAAGTACTTTGAGCTATATTTGCAACTGTGTCGTGAGATGCGAGTAAGCCGACATTTCGATTCTAAATACATGTTGTCTACTACAGGCAACGTTCTACTTTAGCCCATGGAAAAATTACCCATTGTACAATAGATTTTGTTATACCAGATTGCCTACCGGATCACATTTATCCCCAAGTAACAAGTAATAGGGCCGAGACAACATAACGGGGTTTTTGTGTGCTCGAGTGAAGTAGCGAAGGAGATAAAAGGCGCTAATACGAATGTACTATTTGGTTTTGAAACATTTCCCACGGGACGAAGAAGGAAATATTTGGTAAAACAATGGGAGAATGAATGACCAGGGAAAGACGGATAGAGACCGGTCGTCTAGATTAAAATAAATATGGAACAGAACATATCGAACAGATTAGAGAAACTTCACAGACATCAGAAGGACACAGAGAGAGAACACCGAAATGGCCAAAGGCCATTTTCTCAACATATAACCCAGGAAAACCCGTCCTTCGGGATTGCTGGAAGAGCAGTCCACCAGCCAACTTGATTAACCGTAGACTACACGTCAAGTGGGAAAAGGTTGGCACAGTGTGAGTTCTTGCTGGAAAAAGCACGAGTGTTCAGTGATTCTTTATACGGAACCAAGGTTAGTGTACTATAGTTGTAAATTGCAAATATACACCCATTCAGTTGTAAATTACTAATAGACATCCACTCTAGTTTCAGTTAAATATATTTTTGTTTCATGAATATAACACTGTAAATACCAGTCACTCTTCCCCACACTATTACTTCTTACACTACCATATAAACGGTGCATTAAACGCAGCGCAGATATTTATTTTATTTATAAGAATGCACATACACGAAAAACACACACACAACACGCGTAGCATAAACTGTCGGGGTACTTATGAGGCCTTTATTATTGTATCCATCCCAGTGGTAAAGACAAGATCGGGAAACTTTAAGATAACTTCACCTGTCGTCTTATTAACCTGGTTGGTGTTTTGGGACGAGCTAAGAAATAGGGCCAATTAGAAATACTGCTATGACAAGTATCTCATTACTGCAGACACCCATAGCCAATACAGCGCTCTCTAACGCAACCTAGAAGGGTCGTCGCATAGACAGAATACATACATATATCGCTATCCAGGCACCAAATCTACAGAAGCAAAATATTAATCAGAAGTTACCACGTAACGGACGGTTTTACAACTAGCCGCCCACGCAAAGTATTGAAAACAGAAATTACCAGGAGTAATGGACAGACTTGTGACGCATAATGGAAATACAACCTACGGTAATCTGACCGTCTTTGCAACCTCGTAGCGTTCTGTGATTTTTTAGCAAAATCATGCATTTCTCTGGCTGTCTTACTCACATAAGCTTATTTTTCATCCACGCCTCTGTTCTTTGAACATAAACAAACGAAGCGTTTACTAACTTTCGTGACCTGCCAGTCAAAACAGGCAGCGAATCAGGTTTGTTTATCAAATTTTCTCAGGCGAGCTTATCTGTCAATCATACGATAACTGACAGAACGTGCAGAACCAAAGACCATTTGAAGTAGATTCACGGGGAAACATTTTTCCCCGAGTACTTGTAGCCGTGTACACCGTGATTTCTTCGGATACAGACTATATCCCACTAAAAAAACAGAAAGAGGCACAGATTAACATAAAAATTAAAATCTTATTAGAAACAGAAGATAATAATAAAAAGATGACATACATTTTATTTAGGCTAAGCTTCGCTTCACATATGCCATATAGTAGTCATGTGATCCCCCTAACCAATCAGGAGCTCAGTATTTTTTCCCCGGGGAGGAAATAGAACGGGACGCCATTTAGTCAGGACAAGAAAGCGTAACCTAACAGACGTGTGGAGTCTAGTGCAGTGTATTTCTTATGTTGAGGAGATCAACTTCGCACTTATATAACAAAAGTGTATTTCAAGTTGTGGTGTAATTTTTTTGAGATTTCTACACATTTGTAAGTAGTACGATGTATAAAAATGCCCTTCCTTTAGATAGAACACAAGGACATAGCTGCAACAGAGCTACGCTCTAAAAATGAAACGAAATCCTATATCAACATGCTTTGCTGAGGAAGAAGGTCCTTATGTTGAGAGTTATTAAACCTAAGGAATACCAAGAAACAAAAGAAAAACCTGGACTAATAAATTAAACTGAAGAGATGGAAAATGTCGTCGAAACCTAGAAAACATTGACCCAATGAAGGAACATTGTAGAAAATGAAGAGTCTCGCCATGTTTTGAAAATTGAAGATGATAAAAAGATGCAAAAAGGGATATTGCATCAATGAGCTACTATATGAACATTCTATATGCATTTACTTATTACTATAAATATGCAATTGTTCATGAACTTGTTACATTTGATTTAAGCCAGCTCTCGTTGAAGGCTATTAAAAGTTGTTTCTATGAAAACCAATGCTGTTGAGGAATCAAATACCAAAGTTGGACATTATGAAAATAAATCAATCCATCCTAATTTAATCGCTACATGTACATCTAAAAGAAACAAGCATTTCTAACTGCTCTAACCAAATACACCTTAGAGGATCATCCCAGAACCTGGTACAACCTTAAGTCTGTTGAAGAATAATCTCCATCTCTAGCGTATAGGCTAGTCGATTAACTAGATTCTTCGTAGTAAACAGCAACCCCCAACACCCTGCCCTGTCACATACTCTTTGATGTCTAGTCACTGGCAAAGATCTCAGAAAATCCCGTTAAACGGATAAGTCTTTTGATGACGACCAAAAGCGCACGACGGAAGATGGGCGTAAGCTTTTATCTTGGGAAATTCGTTTCTGATTCTCTCGATACACATGATAGTGGGAAAAGTCACTTCCTCTATAGATCAGAGAAACAATAATATATATAAACTGTGTTTTCTTAAACCTGCTATCAGTTGTCACTCAGAATTTGAGGATAGTCTAAGCACGTAGTCTAGAACCATTGTGGAAGATGTGTTAATAGCATTCGTGGGGATTGTACATGCTGATTTCTGGTAATAGAAATTAGTGCTTATGCGTGTAAAAGTGTTAAGCGTACCATTATAATACACTTTGATTTTCTAGTGTTAAAACTAGTGAAATAAA
>JAMPIV010017633.1:50000-107500 GCA_024509875.1 Oreohelix idahoensis
AGGAACTGCTATGTTTAGAATTTTGGAGACTGTACTAGGTAACGTTCGGATATATCCCGATCCAATGATATGTCCCAAAAAGGTTATCTCATTACACGCGATCTGCACCTTTGTAGGTTTAGCAGTTAGATGATAATTCCTTAGAGTGTCGAAAACATATCTAAGTCCCGAAACATGTTCCTCAAACGACGAACTAAACAAGCATATGTCGTCAATATATGTAATAACGTCTGGTCTACCTGATAAAATTTGTCGCATCAGGCAAAAGAAGGTAGCTGGCGCATTAACAAGCCCAAAAGGCATCACATTCCACTGGTATAGACCTTGTGGAGTGGAAAATGCGGTGTAGTACTTAGCCTTTTCGGTCAGTGGTATCTGCCAATAACCTTTAGTTAAGTCTATCTTACTAAATATAGTTGCGTTGGATAGACGTGGCAGTAAGTCGTCGATAAGTGGATGTGGTTCGCTGTCAACTATAGTCTTAGCATTTAATTTTCTATAGTCAACACATAGTCTGATGTTATTGTCCTTCTTCCGGACAATCACTAATGGAGAAGAGAATGGCGAATTACTAGTCTCAATGATTCCCAGAGACAACATCTGTTCAAGTTCCTTAGTAGTTTTAGCAAGGAAATGTAAAGGAACCGAATAGGGATGTACACGAATAGGTGTATCATCATTGAGAGTAATGTCATGACTGATAGCCGATGTGCGACCCGGGACGTCGGTCAACACATCTGGATAAGATTGTAATAGATTAGCAATCTGTAGACGCTGTTGCGGTGTAACCGTTGAAGAGATGGTTACATCCCGCCAAGATTCAGTAGGTTGAACTACTGGTACCGGTAACGGTAACTGTACCTCAGGAAAAGAAGATTCTTCTTCCTGGATGACGGATAAGTTAGAATAATAACAAGTAGATACTGTGTTGTCATCTAGTTCATGAAAAATTGACTGTAAGTGTTCAGGACGTGTATGAAATTGCTTGAGCATGTTAATATGAAATATCTTTTTGTGTCCCTTGATATCTAAGACGTAATCAACGTCGGAAATTTTATCAATGACTTTGTAAGGACCATTCCAAGATATCAATAATTTATTGTTATTGTGAGGAAGTAACACATAAGCCTCATCGCCTGGGAATAATTGGCGTAATCGTCGAGACCTATTTTGTAGAGATCGAGCCTTAGCTTTTGCAGCCTCAGAAGAAGCTGTTGCCAACTGGCAAGACTCAATAATGTTCTTCCGAAGATTAATCACATACTCGTAAGATGACTGAGTGTCCTGAGTCATCTCCTCGTCAATTAATAAGTCTTTTATTAGTCCCATAGGACCTCTTGGGGGAGCACCAAAAACTAATTCAAAGGGAGAGAAGCCAGTTTGTTCATGCGGTACCTCCCGATAAGCAAATAGAACAGATGGGAGTGCTCTGTCCCAGTCATGAGGGTGCTTAGCAGTAACCTTATGTAGTAGTTGTTTAAGTGTACGGTTAAGTCTTTCAACCGCACCATTACTCATAGGATGATAAATACTACTTAAATTCCTATCAATGTTCCAAGTTTTCATGACTTCCTTCATAGTGTCAGATATGAACTGTGACCCATGGTCTGATAAAAGTTTTCTAGGAAACCCTATTCTAGAAAAGATGAGATGTAGTGCATCAGCTACATCTGTGGTAGTGGTGGTTTTTAATGGGATAGCTTCTGGCCATCGTGTGCACAAATCAATGCACGTAAGGACGAATCTATGTCCTCTGGCCGATGGTAGCAATGGACCAATAATATCTATGGCCATCTTGTCAAACGGTCTTACTGAGATATCGCAAGCCTGAATAGGCGCCGTGTGAAAAGCTCCACGTGCTTTCACTTCTTGGCATGTAGTACAGGAACGTACATACTGCGAAATATCTCTTGACACTCCTGGCCAAAAGAATGAAGACAGTACTCGAGATCGTATTCGAGTATATCCCATATGTCCAGCACAATGTGAGTCATGTGCATGTTGAAGAATGTACCGTCTAAAAGTATACGGGACCATAACTTGTTGTTTCATTTGTGATTTGTCATTAAAACATCTAATCAATATGTCATTTTTAATAACAAACCAATGTTTGTTATTATTACCCGAGGATAGATTGTCAACTTTATCAACCAGCTTAAAAATTTTTTTAAAAGATTTATCCTCTTTTTGTTTGGTTGCAAATGTTTCCCTGTCAATAGGTGAATTGACTACAAACTCCTCTTGGTTGTCTGCATCCATCTTATTATCACTAAATTTCTCAATGAGTTGAGTCTGCGCTCTAGTCGTCACGGCGTTTCCAGTGCATAGGTTATGTTTCTCCCATTCTATGATCTCATCTGGAGTACAATCTTTACTACCGTGTATACGACCAACCATCAGATCAGCTATAGGCTTTTTTAGCATACATACTTTTACATTCCCTGTGAAAAAGGGTGTTCTAATATGAACAATAGCTGTGGGGTAAAACTCAATAGTTCCACCAAATGTCATGCAGCGTACATATTCTCCTGTCGCACAGCTAGGATGTACCAGCGACTGACGTACACCAATCGTCGTGGATCCTGAATCCCTCAGCACTGAGACGACGGATCCATTAACTAATCCCCTGTTAAAAATTAGTAAGCCTGTTCCATCGTTGATTGCAAGACCTACCTCTGGTGTAATATGTCCGCAGTTAAGCACTGTTTCTTTCGCCTTCTGAAAAATAAGATTGCATTGTTGGCAACTATTTGCCACATTATAATTAATAGCAAAACATGCAGCAGAAGACTGTGTTGTATTATTGTCAAGTGGGACCTGAGCTATAGGGGTAGTATTATTTGTAACTGCCGCCCCTGTATTATGGTTGTAATGAGATGATCCCCGAGAATGAGATCGATTCCGAGTATAATTGTTAGAATTATCTCGTCGTCCTCTATAGTAACTATTATCTCGATGTCTCGAGCCATGATTATTACCATTCCAGTTATTGTTATTATTGGGAGTATGTGATCGATTATAATTAGTGTTATGTTGACCATTGTGGTAGTTTGTTTGAGGTGAATAATTTCTATCTCGTGATCTACCTCTGTTGAACTCATTTTTATTGTTGAAATCATTATTATGTCCCTTCTGAAAGTTAACATTGTGATTTCTTTGGAACCTACTTCTGTCTACACTGTGATGTCTTTGTTTGTTATTATGATTGTAGGCCATATTAGACGCCACAGGTAGAGGTTCTCTTAATGAGGAGTTAGAAATGTTCGCATTCGGATGTGCCGAACAGTAGTTTAAAGAAATTTTTTCTAACTCGTCGATAGTACCTGGTTTACGCTCCTGCAAATATGCAAAAAATGGCTGGCTAACCGAAGATAATACCTTATCCCGTAGTAGTAAATCAACTAATTTGTCGTATGATTTGTTGACTTCTGCCAGTTCAACCCATCTATTAAATGTATTGCGTATGTTCGCAATGAATCCTGCAAAATCTTTTGGAGATTCAGGTAAAATTCCCTTAAATTTCAACCTACAGTGTTCCTCGTCCAGGTGAAACCTTCGTAAAAGCAAGGACTTAATAGCACCGTAGTGGGTAATTTAAAGTTGTAGAAATGTTTAGTTTGGCTGGATGACGATCCATTTTGTGCGTTATTATTCTGGTTTGCATCAGCACTTTGTGCTTGTAATCTTGCTGTCTCCAATTTAATACGCGCCAATTCCATTTCTTGTTGTAAAATAATTTCCTCTCGTTTCAATTTATTCTCTTCTTCCTGTTTGGTAATTGCTCTTTGCTCTTCTCTTTCACGTTGAGCAATCTCTCTCAATCTATTTTCCTTGGCAATTTGCTTCATCTCACGTTCCTCCTCCTCTTTCTTTAATGCAACCTTTTGTTCCTCTATTTCTGCTTTATGTTTTTCCAGTTCTGCCTCAGCAAACTGACGAAGTTCTTGAGATTTATAACCATATTCCTTACCAATTTTAACGAAATGGTCTATAGTAAGCATTTTGACTTTTATCTGGTAAGTAATTATTGGTAATTACTGATTAAAATAGTCAATAGTAGCTTCAGAGTAATTATTATACTTACTCAACTTAGGAATATTCAATATAAATAATCACAATAGTACTGAACTCTTATGTCTAAGTTCAACTAATAGACAATATTTTGTAACAATATTGTATCTAAATACTAACTATATCATAAATAGTTATGATATCTGTTAACTATAGTGTAATTACATCACACAATTAATCTTAATATCCAATAATGTTGGGTATGATTCCTAGTAATTATATTGTTCAATGTACTAAGTCACTCTCTTAGTACTAGAAAAGTATATTAAATAATATACAATGGGTCTATTACCTCAAAGGTAGACTATAAGATTATTTTATTTGGTCAATATATATATTATATTATTATGCCCTAGGCATCTCTTATATATTGCAGTGCTTATTTCTTGGACTATCACTGCATAATTATGCAATGTCCCATATTAACCTTAAATGTCAGAAAAAATTAATTAAATTAAATTACAAGTGTATTATTGAATATAATATTATATTATTAATGTAGTATTTAATATATATCATGAGGACAAACAAAACAATGATGCAACTAAAGGGTACAAACAATGTCAAGACGCAAACAAGACATTTTCACAATTAAAAATGAATTTACGAACTAAATAAAACAAGCGGAAGTGTCACAAGCCAAATGAAGGGTCAAGGTCTGACCCGAGGTCAACTTAATATGCAAAGTACACAAAAAAAAATGACTGCAAAAAATGATGACATCACAGGACTCATAACGGACGAACATTTAACAATCATAAAATAAATTGATAGTGAGAGTAGACTGGACGAAATAGTTAACGAACATGATACAAAACTGAATAAAATTGTGAACTGAGTACGAATAAAATACACCAGTTATCTACGGAACGGTACAGCTAACACAAATCGTCAAACGACAGCAGATTTGGACAGACAGTCCAATGGCAAACCTCAATGGGGCTTCCAAAAGTGCAATCGTTTAACTGCCCTAAGAAACGACCGAAATCAATTCAGGCATCGTGAGAGCAACAGAATCTAATTTCGGTTCATCCTCTCTACCGCCCACTAATTAACAACACATTAAAACAACCCAAAAAATACATGAAACACATTCAGAAAAGACATGCCTATGCAGGCAAAAGGCATGGACTCAGTACTACTGTTTGCAATGACGACAGTTTAAACAGCTAGACTTATCTTTTCCGTTGCTTAGATCAGTGCTAGAGGTCGTCAACAGCTAGGCTAATGCCCCTGACTGTCTGCTCCTGTAGTCCATATCGTGTGTTTGCTTCAATGGCTCATGTTTCCCCTGGTTAGACTTAGAAACGGCTTTGGTTTTCTCCGACAGTTCACCTACACGACTTTCGGTGACGTCACGTTGTTAGGCATTATAATGAGTACTGCGTCATCTTCGACTGGATCATGTGATCGAAAATTGATCGTAAATATTTGTGGTTAACATGTGCGTAAGGAACAGAAGTTTGTTTCTTTTTTTTCTGTCGTTCCCCGCATTCGGCCGCCACTTTTGTTGAAGGACTTTCGTGTGTGGTTACTGGTTGTGTTGCTTGAATTCTGATCGTGCTAATATTCGTACGCGAATGGGGTGAACCTCACTTTTGGTTTGTCGTAATGCCTGAACTTGGCATCAAGATGTAAACAACTGTTCATCTTATTAACTCAGCAACTTGATATAAAAAATACATAATTCAGAAGATTGAATGGTGTAACGTGATTCAATCAATAATGCCTCCGGTTCGAGTCCTTCACAATTTAATATGGATTACACACATACATAAACAGTTCAATTCACACATGAGGTACATGCATCAATCAATCAATAGCGTAGACTGCTGTTTTACGTGTCAATGTCCGTTTAAGGATACAATGCAGTAATTGTCGTCAGAACATCACAGCTATATGCACGCGCAGATAGAATGGCTACCTGCCGACAGTGAGACTGTGAGTCTAATTACTTCGTATAAAGTAGACGATTATCTTTCTCCTTCCAAGGATTTAGTTAATCACTAACCTCCATAAGTTTCCTCTCATGTAGAGTTCTAGGACTGACCCTGGTCCATCATAATGCACATATAAATGGCTATATCATGCCATTGAATTGGAAGGTTAACAAAACGCAGCTATTCAGCTTGGCGGTCAAGTAACAAAGGGTAGCGTCACCTAGTTACCGACTGTGTCCCAAACAACGCTAGACACGTCATAATCGATCGTGTATGGAGCGTTCAATAATTGAAACATCTATCGCAATATATTAAATGTCTTAACCTTTACATTTGCACGTCCGCTAACCTTTAGCAGACGGCGTTAATATCATATACCGTAACAACCATGCAATTATTGTAATAATAGAAATAAGCAAACTCTCAGATTGGGATGCTGGAACGTCCGGACTATGTTGACTGGACTATCCGAAAACCTACGGGACGTAAATGATGTATGGAAGACAGCCATAATTAATGATGATCTTAAACGACTTCAGGTGGTGGATATAGCTGCACTTCAGGAAACGCGCCTGGCAGGCTCTGGAACGGTGAGCGAGAAGGACTACACATTTTATTTGCAAGGGAACCATCTTAAACAAAACTAGAAAACACGGAGTAGGTTTTGCAGTCAAAAAATCGCTAACTAAAATTGTAGCGGGAGGTTATTTACAATTATTTATTTATGTAAGAATCCAGGTATCTCATATGCTACCAGGATAGTATGTCAGTAAAGAGTTCTGGTCTTACAAGTAATACCCCAGTCTTAGAAATAAGCACTGGTGTATGGATATCATAGAAATAGTCAGACTGTGAAAACCCTGGCCAGTTGGTAAGGAGTTGTACCAGGATTTAAGGTGTCTCCTCCCTGTGACTATCTTATGATTACTTATTGTCTAGGGATAATTAAAATGAACATTCACTGTAACCACAAATGTAAGAAATGAATAATTCCTCAGGTACAGTTAAAATATTTTAATATTTACACTAATATTCTATTTCTGCTAGTTGGAAAAGAGCATTAAAATATATTTAAAAATATTCACACAATTACTATTGAATCACTTTAACTATATCACTGTTCTTAGTCCTCTGACTTTACACATTACTGTCATCAATTGACTGAAATTTTTTTGGTTTGAAGACCGTTTTCAACTATTTGCTGTTTGTTCATATATTGTGGGTGGTCAGTGTCCTAAGTGTCACTTATCTGAACATCTGGATACTGCTGCTGCTGCACTGTCCGTTGTATATATCAGTATTGGTAGACCCAGCACTAGGGATGCCAATGACCAGTTGAAATTCACTCTTTGGGGTCCTGCACTTTTGTGGGATTGCCTCTGATGAACAACACAGGCTTCTGATACTGGACAGTCTGGTTTGAGTTAGTTCATGGAACCTGAAACATCAGTTCAGCCTTGGCTAGTATCTGGCTAGACTTGTAGCTGACTAGCACAGATGTCAAACCAGTCAGTCATCAGATGTCACCGTTATACCATCATAGTAAGTAAGGACATCGTTTCAGTGATACAGAAGTATTAACATTTCAATTAATTGTAACTGACTAGCACATAAGTCAGACTAGTCAGTTATCAGATGTCAAAGTTATACAGTCATAGTAAGGGACATCATTTCAATGATACAGAATTAATATTAACATTATCAGTAATAAACATCATCTGGTTTATTCCACTCCTGTACATCCTTTACTTATTTATAACTTGATCTTTCCAAACCATATCAGGTACAAATTTAAATACTGATGCCATTCCTAGCATCTACACAAAATTAATACACAAATAGATAAAGTGAGTGACCGACTGACAAAGCGATCAGGTTGCTTTCTTCAGTAGTACAACTATATAGTTGTTGACTTGAAGCCTGGCTATGGAACACTCCAGTTTACCAGCTGTAAATGGGCATTCAGTTGTGCGCTCGAACTAGGGAAGGAAAAGGCAGCGAGGAAGGGAACTAGTCACCTAACCTCGTAAAAGCGGTATCTTCCGTGATGAAGCTTCTATCACTTCATTTGCCTATGACAATCTCTGCCATGGGACTGCCTTTATCTTCGTACGAGATACATCATTTAATATGATAAATATTATCTTCATTTGGCTGTAGGGCTAGTTGTGATACGTTTTAGTACAAGCAACAATCATCCATAAAGCACATGTTTAAATCATATTAAAAATCACAATACATTTATACCAAAGAATATTCTACGTGCATATATTGAGAAGTTTATACGAACCTGAAATAAAAAATATTATACACGGTAGTTATCATAATTTCGCTTAACCTCAGACTTCAGACACGGGACTGAAAATTTCTGGCGATCCGCTCACAATTCAGAGGGTACATGTGTAGTGGCGAACTCTGCCTCTCAGTCTGTCTCAAACCTCTTTCGTTGTGTCCTTCGTTGTGTCGCCTTTTAGTTTACCGATCCGCTATATATAAGTCTCTGGCGGACGTATCGGAGAGCACTGACGTCACAGCTTAAGACTCGGCTGAAATACCTTTCCGAACCAGCGATTTCACCCGATCTGTGCGTTGCCTGAAACTTTCCCTTTCTCATCCTCGGCTTATATATTATCCATACTGTTCCATCATATCTTGTTTTATACAGCCGATATATCTCTATTATCCTATCCATGTAATTTCACAAACTGTTATATGTTGATTTTAGTATTTAGCACAGAAGTGGGTTTACAGGCTTTCGGCTTAACTGCAGACCGCCGTAATACGCATATATCTCCGTAAATGATAACTTCCTACTGTTTTTCCTTATATACAGTTATACACAATCCTCTCCTGGACTACAAGGTGATATCCTTTTCACAAAGATTTCACTATGCTCTTATATATCATTGCCGATTGTCGATGTCTCATCGACATTATGTGTATACTCCGCCATTTTGTAAGCGGCCGGCCCTGTGATAATCGATCGGTGAATGGTCTGTAAAACTATGTAAAGCCGCGTTTGTAATGTATTGAAACCAATTTTGCGACATTGCTCCCCCATATTTTAAGCTGGATGGAGTTGACGAAATTTCAGGGGAAATGATTAAAGCAGTTAATGACAACAACCTCTTGAGAATTTTAGATATTATAAATGAAGTATGGAGAGAAGAACAACCACCACAACAATGGAAAGACAGTATTATTGTAAAGTTACCGAAGAAAGGTGATCTATCAGACTGTAATAACTGGCGTGGTATATCTCTATTATCAGTACCTGGAAAATTATTATGTTGCATGATGTTAGAAAGACTTAAATTGCATGCTGACGAAAAGATCAGAGAAGAACAAGCGGGTTTCAGGCCGAAACGATCATGTATTGATCAAATATTCACACTAAGAACAATTATAGAAGAATCAGTGGAAAGGCAATCGCCACTTATTATCACCTTCGTCGATTTTCAAAAAGCCTTTGATAGTCTACACCGCCCATCATTGTGGAAGATACTTACAATCTATGGTTTTCCAACAAAATATGTGAATATAATCAAAGCGCTATATATGACAATGCAAGATGTTGTGTTAGAACAAATAAAGGGAATACAGAATGGTTTACAGTAGAAACAGGGGTGAAACAAGGCTGTATTATGTCACCACTACTTTTTGGAATAGCTATTGATTGGGTTATGAGAAACTATACCCACAATGAAAAATTGGGTATAAAATGGACAAATGGAAAATTCCTGGGGGACCTGGATTTCGCAGATGATGTAGCATTCTTAAGTTCAACACCAAGACAATCCCAAGAAGCAATAAATAATTTGTGTCATCTCTCGGTTAAAATTGGTCTCCAAATAAATGCCTCTAAAACTAAAGCTATGAACTTTTCTAACGAGACCTTTGATATCATCTTGAACGGGGAAAAACTACAGAAAGTTGAAAGTTTCAATTATTTAGGCAGTAAAATGACTCAGGATGGTGACACAACAAGAGAAATCCATACTAGAATTGCTTTGGCAGCTAGCGCCTTCAATAGATTATCTAACATTTGGAAATTACGATCATTGAATATACATACCAAGCTTCGTCTGTTTAATTCAAATGTTATCTCAGTGTTAACATACGGCTGTGAGAGTTGGAAAATAACAAAATCATTGGAGAACAAGCTGAATACATTCGAGAACAAATGTCTTAGAAAACTCATGAACATCAGTTGGAAAGAATTCAAGACTAATCGACAAATAAGAGAAGACTCTAGGCAGAAATATGTCTCCGACTATATAAGGAAAAGACGATGGTCATATATCGGTCATGTCCTACGAATGCAAAACAACAGAATACCACTACAGGCGCTCACTTGGGTTCCTGAGGGTAAGCGGAAAAAAGGAAGACCAAAAGAAACACTCAGAAGAACAATAATAAGAGAAGGAAGAACGTTGGGCCTAAATAATGTGCAAGAGCTAAGAGGAGTGGCGTCACAACGAACAACCTGGAGAGCACTGGTTTCTGCCTTATGCGCCGTGTTTGGCGCTTAAAGAATTTATTATTATTATTATTTATCTAGCTTAACTATTGGGTAAAATACAATTGCAAATCGACCATTCCGAGGTTAGTTTTCCTTCCTTCTATCTTGCTCTAGCTCTGTGGGATGGCGACTGAGAAAATCTGCGCCCACATTCTGTTTTCCAGGAATATATTCAATAGTGAAGGAATATGGCTGAATCAATAATGCCCATCTTAGCAAGCGACTATTTGCATGACGTGATGAGGCCAAGAATGACAGGGGTTGATGACTGCACTGGACCACAAATGGCTTGCCATACAAATAGGGTTGAAACTTATTGATGGCCCACACCAATGCTAAACATTCTCTCTATATAGTAGAGTAATTCCTTTCTGCAGCGTTTAACTTGCGGCTGGCATACGCAACAGGAAAAAGTTCCTCATTCTGGGTCTGAGATTTTTGCAAAAGCGCTGCCCCAATTCCTAGATTGCTTGCATCAGTCCGTACTATAAACTCTTGCGTCATATCTGGCAACTTTAGAATAGGCATACTAGTGAGTTTCTGCTTCAATTCTGAATATGCATGCTCACACTCTGCTGTCCACTTTATTGTGTCAGGTTTTCCTTTCTTTGTCAGATCCGTCAAAGGTGCACATAAGGTGTTGAAGTCTTTGATGTATTTTTGATAGAATCCACCTAATGATACAAACGACCTCACATTTTTTTTTTGTCTTGGTCTAGGTGCATTCCTTAACTTTTCTATATTTTTGGGATCAGGAGACATGTTTCCCTGACAAATTGTATGTCCCAAAAATTCTAATTCCTGACATCCAATTACACACTTTGTTGGACGAGCAGTCAAACCTGCCTCTCCGAGTCTATCCAGTAACAGTGATAAGGAATGTAGATGATCCTCAAATGTTTCAGTGGCAATGAGGATGTCATCCATAAAGTGGGTGATGGTTGAGTTTTTCAAGGGCTCCAGCAATTTCCTCATCATCCTTGAAAATACGCTTGGCGCGTTTTTCAACACGAATGGTAGTACATTAAATTCGTAGTGGCCATCCGAAGTGCTAAAAGCCAGCATGTGTCGGATCTCGGGTTTGACAGGAATCTGGTAATATCCCTTACTTAAATGGACCTTAGAGAAATATTTCGCAGTACTTAGCTTCGAGAACAGCTGATTGGTATCCGGTAATGGATCAGCTTGGGTTTCAGTGATCGCATTCAATTTCCGGTAATCGATACAGAGTCGGTGTTCTCCACTTGGTTTTCTCAACAGTACAACACTTGAACTGTAAGGTGATTCTGACTTGGAGATGATTTGTTCTTGCAACAAATAATCAATTTCCTCCTTCAATGCCTGTGCCTTGGCATATGGTATAGGGTAGGTCTTCATGCAGATCGGTGTTGGATCGATGACCTTCATATCATATGTCAATAAGTTGGTGCATCCTGGTTTATCAGTTACCACATCTGCATGTGTTTTTAGTACCTTTTTAACTTGCTCCCTCTGCTCCTGAGTTAACTGAGTACTTTTGACTTGTTTTGTAATTAGTCCTAGATAATTTCTCTAGCACTTTATATGGACCCTGCCAACCAATCTGCAGTTTGTTGTTACTGCTGGGCAATAGAAGAAGCACTTTTTCTCCAACAGCAAGTTCCCTATCCTTTGCTTTCTTGTTATAGTATTCAGTATGCTTCTTTCTGGCTCTGCGAAGATTGTCATTAGCCAATTTCCAGCCCGTTTTGAGTCGAGTTGTCAACTCATTTACATACTGAATTGATGAGGTGACACTTTCCTCTGCCTTCTCATCTGTCCAAGTCCGCAGCAATGCTTCCAGTGGACCTTTTATAAACCTACCAAACAACAATGTGGCCGGTGCCATTCCTGTGGAATTGTGTGGGACTTCCCGGTATGCGAATAATGCAACTGGTAAGTATACATCCCATGTTTCAGGTTTTTCACATGCCAGCTTCCTGAGAATAGAAATGAGCGTACCATTGAACCGCTCGACTTGACCATTTCCTTGTGGGTGATAAGGAAAGCAATGATAATGTCTGGCTTGAAATATCCTGAACACTTCTTGGGTTAGCTTTCCCTTGAACTGAGAACCATTGTCCGTCAATATTTGATGTGGGAACCCTAACCTGGTGAATATTGTCAACAGTGCCTCTGCCACATGCTTAGAATCTATAGATGACATGGCTACGGCCTCTCCCCACATAGAGCATGTATCAACTAGAGTTAAGATATAACTATTCCTTCTCTTAGTCCTAGTGAGGGGTCCAACAATATCCACTGCAACTCTCTCGAATGGAGTACCCATGATTGGCATTTCTCCTAGAGTTGTGGGTGCAGTCCTATGCTTGGGGGCTACACGTTGACACTCTGGACAAGATTTCACATATCGTTTGATATCTTCCGTGATCCCTGGCCAATAGTAGTGACAAGCTATCCGTTGACTTTTGGCACCAATTCCCATGTGTCCACTAAATGGGATAGCATGTGCCAGCTCCATAACTTTCTCCCTGTATGATTTTTGCACTACCAGCTGTCCATGTCCTTGAGGTTCTGTACCAGCTTTTCTATACAGTAGTCCATTTTTCATATACAAGTCTCCTTTCTCTGGAGGGTTATGGGCCTTTGGCAATTTGCCAAAAACAAGGCTTCAATGTGTCATCTTCCGTTTGAGCCTTTTTCATCTGCTCTGGCTGAGTATTGTTAGGATGTTCCTCCTCTTTTTTGGTGTTCGACCTGGTCTGGACTGCTGCCATGACAACAGGTTTTATTGGGTCACCCAAAAATACATACCTACACCCCAATATCAGCGGGTATATAGGGTCATCTATCACTGCGGCTGTGATCGCTCCTTCCACGTAGCGAGATTTCACATTGATCCTAGCAATAGGAAGTGTCATGGTTGCTGTTCCCTTAGTTGCTCCTTGTATTTCCACGGTCTCTGTGGTAAGTTGATCAGGGTGCACTATGGTTGAACTCACAACTGAGTCAAAATCCAGGCCGGTATCATATAAGAACATGACTCGAGTGCCGTCCACGGTTACGAGTTCACTTACAGGGGGATGACGGAGGCTATTCTGACTCCTTGTCAGTTCCATCGAATCTGTCCTATTCCCTGTTGCTATACATGCAGCGTGATTAGGAGTTTTCCTTTTACAATCTACAGTGTTGTGGTTGCTCATCTTACAAATTTTGCACCACTTATCTCCCTGTTTATAGGGTTTCTTTTCCTGAGTCTGAGGGTTCTTGACCTTATTATCAAATCTTTGCTTATTTCTGTACTGTTGGCCCTTTTGGTCAACCTTGGTATTTTGTGGTGGTGGCTTGTATCCTTTTACCTGCTTTCTTTTTGTTCCTACCAATTCAGCTTGAGCTGCTTGGTATCTCTCTGGACATTTCAAAGTATCTTCCAGCCTCTCTGCTCCTTGTTCCATAAGGAATTTCCTCATTTATTGAGGCATGGAATCTTTAACTTGCTCTAACATAACCATTTCTTTCAGATCCTCATAGGTTTTCTGATACATACCTAAACTACTCCATTTCAACAAATACGTTTCTAGTCTAGCTGAGAAATGGTTATATGTTTCTCCAGGTAGAGGTTTAGAAGTTCTAAATTTCTTCCTATATGCATCTGAGTTCTTTTCATAACGAATAAGTAAGGCTTGCTTTATTACTTCATAATTTTCCTGATCTTCTTTGGGGAGTTTCAGAAACACATCATATGCAATACCTCTCAATCCCTGAGATAACTTTAAACTCCATTTTTCCTTTTCCAGTCCATATGTAGAGGCTAGCCTTTCATACCTATCCAGGTATACTCAATTGCGTCCTCCTTTTCAATAAATGGATCTAGGTGGAAATTCATGGCTCCATTTGCCATGTCCTGAAACGAGCTATTCGCAGAATGAGGTGAGCTATTACCATGGGTGCTAGTCCCGGCCTGAAGTTCAAGTTCAAACTGTCTCATTTTCAGCTCATGGTCTCTCTCTGCTTGTAACCTCCTTTCTTCTCTCTCAGCTTCTAATTTCTTGGCTTCTCTCTCTGCTTCTAATTTCTTGGCTTCTATCTCTGCTTCCAATTTCCTGGCTTCTCTCTCTGCTTCCAATTTCTTGGCTTCTCTCTCTGCTTCAAATTTCTGATCTCTTTCTGCTTCCAATCTCTTTTCTTCTCTTTCCATATACTTTTCACATTCCGTCGTGACATACTGGACCAGAGCATCACCACTCATGCCAAGCTCTTTTCCCACCTGCAGTATGGCAGACCTAAACTTGACCAAGTCAGCCATGATGTATCTGTAGTCTAGTAGGGTAAGCTGTATTACTCAAACTAAATTACTACAATATAATTAACTTAATTAAAATTAAAGTTAATTAACTGACTTCACCATATATGAAACAGCTTTCTTTATCTGTACTCAATGGTACTCCTAAAAAAAATTATTTCCTACTTTGTTACTCTTTCCAAAAAATTTACCAAAAAATTTTTTTTTTTTCTACACAGCAGAAATAGAAAGTTGGCTCTGGAATATCAAAGATATCCCGCTGACGAGACCCCACTGTAGCGGGAGGTTATTTAAAATTATTTATTTATGTAAGAATCCAGGTATCTCATATGCTACCAGGATAGTATGCCAGTAAAGAGTTCTGGTCTTACAAGTAATACCCCAGTCTTAGAAATAAGCACTGGTGTATGGATATCATAGAAATAGTTAGACTGTGAAAACCCTGGCCAGTTGGTAAGGAGTTGTACCACGATTTAAGGTGTCTCCTCCCTGTGACTATCTTATGATTACTCATTGTCTAGGGATAATTAAAATGAACATTCACTGTAACCACAAATGTAAGAAATGAATAATTCCTCAGGTACAGTTAAAATATTTTAATATTTACACTAATATTCTATTTCTACTAGTTGGAAAAGAGCATTAAAATATATTTAAAAATATTCACACAATTACTATTTTTGTCTGTTTAGACTTCTAGATCTTGAATAATAAAGTTACTGAAAACTGGAATCACTTTAACTATATCACTGTTCTTAGTCCTCTGACTTTACACATTACTGTCATCAATTGACTGAAATTTTTTTGGTTTGAAGACCGTTTTCAACTATTTGCTGTTTGTTCATATATTGTGGTGGTCAATGTCCTAAGTGACACTTATCTGAACATCTGGATACTGCTGCTGCTGCACTGTCCGTTGTATATATCAGTATTGGTAGACCCAGCACTAGGGATGCCAATGACCAGTTGAAATTCACTCTTTGGGGTCCTGCACTTTTGTGGGATTGCCTCTGATGAACAACACAGGCTTCTGATACTGGACAGTCTGGTTTGAGTTAGTTCATGGAACCTGAAACATCAGTTCAGCCTTGGCTAGTATCTGGCTAGACTTGTAGCTGACTAGCACAGATGTCAAACCAGTCAGTCATCAGATGTCACCGTTATACCATCATAGTAAGTAAGGACATCGTTTCAGTGATACAGAAGTATTAACATTTCAATTAATTGTAACTGACTAGTACATAAGTCAGACTAGTCAGTCATCAGATGTCAAAGTTATACAGTCATAGTAAGGGACATCATTTCAATGATACAGAATTAATATTAACATTATCAGTAATAAACATCATCTGGTTTATTCCACTCCTGTACATCCTTTACTTATTTATAATTTGATCTTCCCAAACCATATCAGGTACAAATTTAAATACTGATGCCATTCCTAGCATCTACACAAAATTAATACACAAATAGATAAAGCGAGTGACCGACTGACCAAGCGATCAGGTTGCTTTCTTCAGTAGTACAACTATATAGTTGTTGACTTGAAGCCTGGCTATGGAACACTCCAGTTTACCGGATGTAAATGGGCACTCAGTTGTGCGCTCGAACTAGGGAAGGAAAAGGCAGCGAGGAAGGGAACTCTTCACCTAACCTCGTTAAAAGCGGTATCTTCCGTGATGAAGCTTCTAACACTTCATTTGCCTATGACAATCTCTGCCATGGGACTGCCTTTATCTTCGTACGAGATACAGCATTTAATATGATAAATATTATCTTCATTTGGCTGTAGGGCTAGTTGTGATACGTTTTAGTACAAGCAACAATCATCCACAAAGCACATGTTTAAATCATATTAAAAATCACAATACATTTATACCAAAGAATATTCTACGTGCATATATTGAGAAGTTTATACGAACCTGAAATAAAAAATATTATACACGGTAGTTATCATAATTTCGCTTACCCTCAGACTTCAGACACGGGACTGAAAATTTCGGGCGATCCGCTCACAATTCAGAGGGTACATGTGTAGTGGCGAACTCTGCCTCTCAGTCTGTCTCAAACCTCTTTCGTTGTTTCCTTCGTTGTGTCGCCTTTTAGTTTACCGATCCGCTATATATAAGTCTCTGGCGGACGTATCGGAGAGCACTGACGTCACAGCTTAAGACTCGGCTGAAATACCTTTCCGAACCAGCGATTTCACCCGATCTGTGCGTTGCCTGAAACTTTCCCTTTCTCATCCTCGGCTTATATATTATCCATACTGTTCCATCATATCTTGTTTTATACAGCCGATATATCTCTATTATCCTATCCATGTAATTTCACAAACTGTTATATGTTGATTTTAGTATTTAGCACAGAAGTGGGTTTACAGGCTTTCGGCTTAACTGTAGACCGCCGTAATACGCATATATCTCCGTAAAGATAACTGTTACGGTCTCCCGAAACAGTCCTCAACAATAACTTCCTACTGTTTTTCCTTATATACAGTTATACATAATCCTCTCCTGGACTACAAGGTGATATCCTTTTCACAAAGATTCCACTATGCTCTTACATATCATTGCCGATTGTCGATGTCTCATCGACATTATGTGTATACTCCGCCATTTTGTAAGCGGCCGGCCCTGTGATAATCGATCGGTGAATGGTCTGTAAAACTATGTAAAGCCGCGTTTGCAATGTATTGAAACCAATTTTGCGACAAAAATGGTTGAACCAGGTGAGAATGGATCAGAACGCCTGTTGACGCTCCGCCTGCAAACTAATACAGGTCCCATCACCCTTGTCAGTGTGTATGCTCCTACTCTGTACTCTTCCTCAGAAGCGAAAGATGAGTTCTACGAAAATCTAGCAGCAGTCATCAAAAGCATACCTAGTCAAGAACAGCTTGTTCTCCCTGGTGACTTTAACGCTAGAGTGGGTGCCGATAATGTTTTATGGTCTTCATGTCTCGGCATGTTTGGTATTGGCAAGATGAATGAAAATGGACAAAACACCTACTTTCAGACAAAACCCCAGCATAACGTGTCATGGAGACATCCACGGTCCAAGAACTGGCACCAACTGCACCTGATTCTCGTCAGAAGGCCACTTCTCAGGTATCTGCTCTTCACGCGCTCGTATCATAGTGCAGACTGTGATACAGATCATTCCTTGGTTTGCTGCAAAATCAGAGCACAACCAAGAAAACTCTATCGTGTCAGACATGAAGGGAAACCACGCATTGATACCAGCAAGATGTCAGACCGTCTCATGATCGCTCAATTTACTGCGACCTTCAAGAAAGTGCTCAGTAGCCCTCAACATGGTGATACTATTACAGAGAACTGGGAGCATCTGCGGAACACCATTCAAAATACTGCACTTGTCACCTTGGCCCAGCAACCCCACCACCCCCCCACAAACAAAAACATTTACAGACGAGCACCGCTAAAAAGAAACACATAAACAGTCGTCGAGATGCGATAAGACTAACCGATAAGGAATAAAGCAGAGATGGACAGTGAGTGGTTTCGATAAGCGCACATAACTTTGAGCGTCTATCTTTTCGCTGAAACAGCTGATAAATAAACCGTTTACGCATACCATGCAGCCCTATGACTGCTTCGTCTCACAAGATATATGCCTGCAACTATGAGGAGGTAGTCTGGCTGCAGAACCCAGACCATTAGTGTGGAAATCAGCACAGTCTAATGACAATACTTCGGCCTACAACTAGATCAAAGCACAGACGAGTGTCATTTGATGGGATTAACCTTCTGATGAAGAAATCAAGATGCTGTAAGAGCAAGAGCATCGCTGATAACATAACACTGCATAGGATGCTGATGTAAGTGTTTGTATAGAGACAAGCTATTAACCTCAATGACATGTTTAGATTGTAAAAGATTGGTAGAACTACTGTAATAAAAATACAAGAGAGACATATAAAAGTGACTGTGCCAATATAGTACAGATGCATCTCCTTACTTACTCTTGTATTGGTTGGTAAGTGGGGTTTTTGCGCAAAGTCAATCTTATGAAGCAACTACACAAGTTTAGTCGCTGGTCCCGAAATACAATTGAAGAGTCACGATTGTGCGCGAATACAAAAATGCGGTATATCAAGAGAACAGACCTGGATATTATATATAACAATCTATATCAAGCCCAGCATTCACAGTAAAAATAGTGAAGAGCAAGAAGAGGAATGCCTTATAGTATCAGCACTTTAAATAGACTCTCACAAAAGCATTTGACCTTTGATCATGGTAGGGATTGTTGGACTCTTCAAAAAGAGTCCCTGAAAAATAGGCTACCTCATTCTATTAAATGCCTGGTACATGGATAAATGTCAATTAAATCCATGACGATAATGAAGGGAACAGTCCAATATGCTGGTAAGCACGTCAATAGCCCCTTTGACTGAACGTTTTGGTAGTTGAAACATAGGCTGAGGTTATGGCTCCAGACCCTTTAGGTTTATAAAATTTCCTTTTTTGAATTTATAATTTTATTATTGTGTAAATGGGCATTCAAGATGCCACTGAAATCTATTAATGCCTTCAGATTAGTGTCAGATGGGAAGTACTGTTGTTCCTTTAGTTATTGCTGATGGCAAGAATTATTTTATCATGATGGGTCCATCTTTAAATGTGAATGTTTTGTTATAGGATTGTTGAGATTGGAATGCAGGCGTCAAACTCAAGCTAATAATGAGCTACAAGAGATTGATGTATAATCACTTAAATACTATTAGCATTTTTCAATAGACGTTTGATTGACCTCACATATAAGTCCTATTTGATTTTAACGTTTGTGACTGATGTAAGGCATATGGGGGGGGAGGCGACCAATTTTAGATTACTGATCGTTTAGTTAGTGTTGGGAGTGGGTGAAAAGCCACTTCACATTTTTTAAGTGGGTAATAGAAATTATCAGGGATTAAATTTATCACGCAATGGACAAATGGTATATTATTAGTATGGGAAATGGGGATTAGATTCAGCTACCTTAAGTTGCCCAATAAGACATCGAGAGGGTGGGAAAACTTTATAATTTGTATATTAAGACCAAATTTGCAGGCAGTTTTAATATAAAGCCTGCGTCACCATCACACTCCTATATGACGCGAGTTTTGGATAGACCTATGCTAAGCAAGAAAGAAGTGCAGTCAACAACCTTCCATTTGTTGGGATATTTAACGGACATTCCTAGGGGATCTTGTAGGAAAGATGAAAAGTGACAAATGGGGGTTCGTGTTTGTTATTTTGGAGTCACGTGTTGTGGCCTAGATGGGAAATTAATTTTGGTACATTGATTTGGAGGTGTAGTCGCAGATTATTGGAGGAGTGGGATGTTCGGGCCGCAGAGGAAGTTTGTGTAATCCCAAAATATAGTGATTTTCTATTATGTGACAAGTATAATGTCAATGGAAAAGAGAACAGTTTGGACTACCACAGATCTGATTCAAAGTATGTGTGCATAGAGGGTGATTTGTGGGCACTAGAACATCGTTCCAGCAATATTGGAAGGATGAAGCCTGACTATAGCAGTAAGGTAAAAGATAATTTTTTAGGTAGGCCCGTTTTACACGACCCATTGAAGGCATGTTGGGTAATATGGTTGGTTTTATGGCCCAAATTATCGTTATGGACCGTATCGGCAAACTTGGGGTTGATGTGGGTGTCGGCATCAAAGAAGGCCGACCTTATCATTTAACCTCCCAGAGATGTGTCTAGGACCCAATTTTGGGGATGCTGGTAGTACCGAGGATCAGGACCGTTGTGTGAACATAATTTATTATTAAAAAATTCCCACCCTATTATGGGTAGGTTAATCTAACCAATAGACCACTGCGATCTAGGAAGACCAGTGCATTTAACACCTAGGCATATAATCCGAGGATCAATTCCACGCAGTAAGAGTGGAGATGATATTTACGGAGTTGTCCGAACTAAGATGTGGGCGAAAAGGAGTGCTTCATCACTAACAATTGCAGTGGATGAGTTAAAACGTCGAAAGTGAGCACCGATTTGAAAATATGCAGGCTGAGGGCTGAATACAGGCATTTGGGGCGTCATTCCCATATCCACATGATATGTTTAATGAATGATAGTGGGCTAGATTATTATTTGTGTATTTATTTAGTTTAGATTATATTTATATATATATAATATATATATATTTATAAAATATTATATATAATATATCCTAGTAGATATATATGTGTGTGTGGTGTGTAAACATGGTGCGTCGATTGGCTTACATAAGAATGAAGAAGTCTTTTGACAGAGTACCATCATTGACAAAATATAATACTACCCGTCAATTGTCCAAGGGCCAACTTTAGAAAAACCTTTGGTTGAAACCAAAAAATAAAATCTGATATAAACGATAATTTGGTGTCAATCAAAACGGAAATTTATTGTGTAACCAAATTGAAATGCTAAACGTTAAAGAAATGGAAACCACACTAATCAACTATAGCAATAGGAAGCTGTGATGTGTAGTCACCCAAACCATTTTCAAAAATCACAAAAAATAGATATTGGACAAATAGACATTTATCAATATTATGGGTATGTGACCACGTTGCTTGCAAGCAAGGAAGTCCAAGTACAGCGTATGAACGCATCGAGTCATACAAGGGTCCAGAAGAGTAATCCTTAGGAACAGACATTTTGCCAATTTCTGAAGCAGAATTCTGTCACTGCTGTTTGCAAAATACCATTTGGCCATGGGGGGTGGATTTGTTGAAAATCTTTCGACCCAAGGACATCCCAGAGGGGATAAAATCGGTGAAGAGTGGTAATGTGGAATGTGAGCTGGACAATAAATTGAAATAATCAACATCGAATAAAATGTTTGCTAAATAACTAAACTTCAATCTCCACACAGAATCGTCGATGGGGTCCGAAGCGTTTTTTATGTACATTGAGGTTTGGCGATTAAACCACCAATGTACGTCCATAGGGCAGACTGAACAATTGGACTCAAGGATGTTTTGTATTCTGGGTAAGTCTGTGGTGCCGGTCACGTTGTCCTTTGGATGATGTAGAGTGGGGTCCCTGCCGATGTCTGTAAGAAGCCTCCCAAGAAACTATTACTAGAACCCCTACCTTACCCTGATCCACCTCTGATCGAATTTTGGTCAGTAAGTAATGTCGCTCTCCTTCGTCGTCTCTCAAAGAGAATGATGATTTTTTTTTTTTTTTTTCGTTTTTGGGGGTGGCGGGGGGGGGAGGGGGGGGGGGGGGGGGGGGGTCCTGCCATCGATTGAAAATGAACATAGTGAAAGCGAGATTCATTGCGGAGAAGATAATTTGACTCCATTGTTGAGCCTGTTGATCCAATATCGGAAGTAGGACTTCTGTCGGACACCCAATCAACCACGGGAACAGCGATGAGCAGGAAGTAAGATGTATTGCTGACACTGCATAGGACGTCGATGCAGTTCCAGGTGCCAAATTTCGTATAAATTGTTTGCGAATTGGATTCTTTTTGAACTGTGACAATTAAAGAGATTTACAGTTTGTCTCAGCTGCCATCTTGATAGTGGAACAAATTCACTGCGTTTCGATATCGGCGATGGCTGATCAACCAAGAGGTTACCTGGTCATCAATGTCTATTTCGATGCATCTTAGGTGTCGAACCTTTCCGGCTGGCGATCCTCCACACAACACTTTCCAGTGGCCTGAAATCTGTCCCAAAATTCTTTGAGGGTGGAATAGTAGAGTGTGACACTTGCAAGCCCGTCTAGCAACCTCACGGGACAGTATAAACCCACTTTCAACCCACGCTATAGCCCTCATTCTTTGTAAGGTGTCAAGACTTCTTCTCGGTGGCATGGTTTTTGCAAGTGATGAAACTACCCTAAGTCTGCTGATTGTAAAACAAATTAAGAGTGAACTCTGTTCACGAAAAGTCGCCATTGCACATGGAATGTCAATCAGCACGATTACTTCACCTGTTTGGTTGTACGGAAGTTTGAAAAAAAAGGTTAAAAATGTGAATTTATGGTCAGCAAACCAAATTCACGTGATCACCATGGTTGTCGGTGAGTTGTTTTTATGCTTAACGTGCATAGAGAACTGTCAGATGAAGATATTGCACCCATTTTTACTAAAAACTTCCTTCATTTAATCAGTCTATGCGCTTATATAAAACTGTATTGAAAATAATAGTGTGGCCCTTGACTTTTGACGAGTAGTATAACTGAATGCCTCGAAGACATAGGTATTGATGGAAAAGATATAAGAATACTCAGTAACCTTTATTGGGAGCAAACTGCCACAGTAAGATCTGGAAGGAATTATTCACCATACATAGACATAAAAAGAGGTGTCAGACAAGGTTGTGTGCTGTCCCCCTGCCTATTTAATTTATACACCGAAAACATTTTCAAACACATACAGGAAATACCAGGACTAAACATCAGTGAAAGGTCAATAAACAACCTTAAATATGCAGATGATACCGTGTTGTTAGCTGAAAGCGAACAGGAGTTACAAGAACTAGTGAAGCAAGTGAACAGCATAAGTCATGAATATGGACTCGACATTAATATTGAGAAAACAAAAACTATGATAATTAGCACAGACGATAAACCCACATTAAAGATATGGGAACATCCTGGAACAAGTCAAGAGCTACGTATATCTTGGTCATATAATAACAGAAGATGGCAGATGTGAAACAGAAATCAAGAAAAGAATAGGAATGGCCAAGGCTACATTCAACAACATGAGACATTTACTGACATCAAAACAGTTATCTCACACATTAAAACTGAGAATCATAAAGTGTTATATATATTCTACATTTCTGTATGGTGCAGAAACATGGACGATGTATAAGCATTTGGAAGAAAGAACTGAGGCTCTTGAAATGTGGATATATAGAAGAGTGGGGCGTATCTCATGGAAAGAGAAGAAAACAAATAAGGAGGTCCCAGAAAATCTAGGTATGAAAAGAGATCTAATGAGGGAGATCAAAGTTCGGCAGCTAAAATTCTTTGGCCACATAAAAATGCATAACACCTTGCAGAGGACCATAATAGAAGGGAGAGGTGAAGGCAAACGTGCAAGGGGAAGACAGCGCTATAAGAGGGAAGATAACATCAAGAGATGGACAGGAAGGAGTCTATCAGAGTGCATCTTCAAGACAAGAGACAGAAGACATTGGAGATCCATTACAGCCAACCTTCGTTGTGGAGATGGTAGCTGATGATGATTATATATATATATATATATATATTTATATATATATATATATATAATATATATATATATATATATATATATATATATATATATCGTATTATATAATATTAATATATTATTATATATACAGTAGAAACCTCTATAGGAAGTTGACCACCTCCCCTTCATTGAACCACCTCCCTTCATTGACCACATTTTCATAGACCGGATTACGCACCAAATGTTCTCAATGGTAAGGACAACCGATTCTATAAGTTAACGACCTCTGTAAGTTGTATCTGGACCACTTGGACTATGACACACAATAGTAATTTATCCTGTATTACTACGGACCAGTTTTAAAAAAAAAAATCAGTGTCTTTGAATTTTGTCGGCACAGGCTTTCTGACGTCAGTCCGCTTTTTCGAATGATTGCTTGACGACATAGAGAAAATTAACCTACCACTCTTTTGATTTTTTTTCGCAAACATGCAGTATAAAAAGACCAACTTCTAAGCAAAATCTTCATTCTTGCTTTCACTGCCCTGCCGGTTGATAGTAATTCAACTACTAAACTGTAAGTTCTCTCTCAGACTGTGTTTTATACACTTTATCGTTGACAAAATTAACCTAACCTTTTTGATGGCCCAAAGGAAAGAACTCAAGGAGCTGACAATGAAGGAAAAGGTTGATCTTCTACATTTTCTGGAAAGCAGCAGCCAAAGAAAGACGGCAGAACATTTTGGGGTTAGCAAGACCACAGTTAGCAACATCTTCAACTCAAATGTGAAGTCAGTCCTATTGTATGGCTCTGAGACATGGAGAACAACAACGACAACTACCAAAAAGCTACAGACTTTCATAAATGGGTGCTTGCGTAGAATAGAGGGATTAAAAAGGTATGACAAGGTTACCAACGTGGAACTGATGACAAGAACTAGACAAGTGCCAGTGGAACAAGAGATGAGAAGAAGACGATGGCGATGGATAGGACACACACTGAGGAAACCTGTTGATAAAATTACAAGGCAGTCTTTGTTCTGGAACCCCCAGGGCAAGAGAGGCAGAGGTAGACCAAGAAACACATGGAAAAGAGAGCTGGAAACAGAGGTGAAGGTGATGAGGAGAACGTGGAAAGAACTTGAGATGATGGCACGTGACAGGAGGACTTGGCATGTGTTTGTTGAAGGCCTATGCTCCTTTGGGAGTGGAGGGTTATGAATGAATGAATGAAAGACCATAGTTAGCAACTTCCAAAAACGTAAACATGAGTACTTGGAGAGATGTGATAAGGAAAGCAGAGATCTACAGCGGAAAAGGAGGAAAAATCCCCTTGATGAAGTCAATGAAGCCACATTAAACTGGTTCAAACAAATGAGGGCAGTTAACGCCCGGATCTCCTGGCCAATGATTCAAGAAGTTGCTAAAAAATTCGCAAGGGAATTCGGGGTGGCAGAAGATTTCCAAGCATCAAGTGGTTGGCTCGAGAAATTTAAACTGCGACACGCGATCTACCAGAAAGTGTTGTGTTGTGAATCCAATGAAGTTCAAGTAGAAGCTGTGGAAGAGTTCATCAAAAAGTTTCCTTACTTCGCCAGAGGCTTCAAAGACGACGACATCTTTAATGCTGACGAGTGCGGACTCTTTTTCAAGGCGATGCCTGACAGGAGCCTCGATATGAAGGGTGACAAATGTAAGAGCGGAAAACTTTCCAAAGAACGTTTCACAGTTATGCTTTGCGCTAGCTCAACCGGAGAGAAACTAAAGCCCTTGGTGATTGGTAAATCGGCAAAGCCACACGCATTCAAGAACCTGAAGCCCGAAGACCTCCCCGTCACTTGGAGATCAAACAAATCCGCATCGATGACTGGCGCCCTATTTGAGGAGTGGGCAAGGGGCATCGACCGAGAAATGAAGAAGAAGAAACGGTCTATTCTACTGACAGTAGACAGCTGACCTGGCCACCCACAAGTGGAACATCTCACAAACTTCTTCTTCTTCTTTCTTTGATCCTTAGCCGCCGACCGTCAAAGCAGTCAGTGGCCATCACGCCTAGTGGCGTCTTGTAGGGCAACAACAAATTGATTCCACTTTGCTCGGTCGGTGGCCATCCTTCGTACAGTGCCCCAACTCTGGTTCATTCTTTGCATCTCAGCCTCCACAGTCCTCCGCCAAATCTCACAAACGTGACACTGAAATTTCTGCCTGCAAACACGACCTCAAAAACCCAACCTCTTGACCAAGGCATCATCAAAACATTTAAAATGCACTACCGGGCCCAGCTCCTGCAGTGGGTCATTACTAAAACACAGATCTGTGGTCCGCCTGTGGAAGCAACTTCATCCGCTGCATCAGTTAACGCTCTGGATGCTGTCCTTTGGATCAGTTCAGCTTGGAATAAAATTCAGCCGGAAACGATACAGAAGTGTTTCAAGAAATGTGGATATGTCACAACCCAAGAGCATGACGTTTTAGCCTCATCGGACAGTCCATCGCCAATGGCAGAATTCGAAGGAGTAGATTATGAAGGTTTTGTAGCAATAAATGATGAGGTGGCAACCTGTAATGAACCTGACCCAGAAGGAATTTTCCAAGCGATATTGACCGAAGTACAGACAAGCATAACAGTGCATGAAGCAGCTGGTGAAGTTGAAGAAGCATGTGACGATGACACAAATTGCCGAGACTCCAAAAGAAGCGGCTGTCAGGCATCTGATAATGCAGTTGATGTCATTTGCTGTGGAAAAATGCCCAGGTATGTTGAGTGGTGTAGCCAACGTTGAGAGTGCTTTCTCCACTTATGTTTGTAATATGAATAAGACACAGACCAAGATTGACTCCTTTTTTCAGAAAGAATTATTAAACCATGATAAAACAGATGTTGATGATTTGATTTGATGCTGTGATTATGTATGGTTTCGTATGATACTGTATTCTCCAATATAAGCTGTTCAAGGAAGTAAAGTATCTGAAACAATAGGCCTCGTTTCCGTATAATGTTGACCATTTCCGTATGTTGACCGGTTTGCTACCAGTCCCTTGGGTGGTCAACTTATAGAGTTTCCTTTTCTACTGTATATAATATATATATATATATATATATTTATATATATATTATATATATATATATATATATATATTATATAATATTATTATATATATATATATATATATATATATATATATAGCCACACTTTCAAAACGCCATCACAGCAAGTTATTAAACCTACAATAAAAATCTTATGTGACATGTTCATTGATACTTCATATATAAAGCACACAAAAAATTGAAACCATAACTATTGCGTCTCGCGCAGGCACGTTGTTCAAATCGTAAATTCAGTTTGCACTATGGCAACACTCTCCACGCATATTATGGCTACTGTCAGAGTCATATTGTCTATGGGAGTGTGACATTTGACAGGTCTTGTCAAATTTCTTTCCTTGTTGATAAAGATTTGAAGACTTAAATATAACTATTTGTTGTTTCCTAAGGATACCGGCTCAAAGTATAACAATATTTTGCTTAAATGTTTCCGTTTTTTAATCATCTTCACTGTTACCCTTCAGATGGCAACAAACAGGAAAAGAAAATACCTGGCAGAGTTCCTCAATTATAATTTCATAGAAATAGAAGACAAAGGACAAGTGAATCCACATTGTGTCGCCAGTTTGAAAGCGCTGACTGCAGAGTCTTTCAAAAAGAATCAGCTGAAGAAACACTTGGACAATTTGCACTCACATTTGTCTTTCAAACCGCGGAAATAATTTGATAATTTGGAAAGAGCTATCAAAAGGAAGAGATTGGAAAGCAACTTGAGATGTACATTTGATCAACGTTCATCATCAAGAGCTAGCTTTGAAGTGGCCTGGTTGATTGTCCGAAGCAAGAAGCCACATACTATTGATGAAGAATTGGTCAAACCTGCAGCTGTGAAAATGACAGAAATCATGTGTGGCCAGAAAGAAGCCATGCGACTGGGTTCGGTGCTTTTGTCAGCAAGAGTTATGAAAGACAGAATTTCCATCTTAGCAGAAAATGTGAGGGAACAAGTGATTTCTTCAATCAAAGAGAGCAAACATTTTGCTATTGCCCTTATGAGACTACAGATGTCAGTAGCAATTCGCAGATGATGGTGTATGTTCGATACAGGGATTATGATGCAATTGAAGAAGAAATGTTGTTCTGTTCTTCTCTTGAGTTGAGAGCTCGTGGAATTGATGTATTCAACAAGGGTGATGTATACTTCAAAACACCAAGTGTTGATTTAAAGTGGGAAGACTATTGGTATGTCTGTTGATGGAGCTCCAGCCATGTTGGGTCATGTTAGTGGCTTTTCGGCTTTGGCCAAAAAGCAGAATCCAAAAATTTAAGTTACCTTCTGTATCATTGTCGTGAAAACATTCTAAATCCACATATATAAATTAAAAAGTAAATGTAAAGCCTAACACATAAATTCAATAACAAGAAAAGAAGAATGGTAAAGCACAGTGCTGTCACAATGGCGTACAAAAATCCCCCTTTCTACTTCGTCTGCATAATTGTAGCGCTTTCACGCTTGATATAAAAGCCAGCTACACCAATACACGCTTTCTACAATAAAACGTGTACTGTATTTCTTGGAAAAACCTTGAGATACGCAAGCTGATCAATGACCTATATATAATTACTAGCATTAATTTTCTTTTTATACGCTGCGCTTGCTGAGAAGACAGACGGAAATTGGGATAGAGAGAGGGAGGGCTGGAAGCAAGAACGCATACAATACTAACACGCGTTTCGCGATCAATAGTAACGCAAATTCCACGCGTAACTCATGAAGCACTAACTTTTTTTCAAATAGTCAGTGATAAAAAACACGGCAACTAAAAGAGTCAGGTTTTTAAAAACCTGTAGTAAAATTCTTATTAGGAAACATGAATTATATTATAACTGATTTACATCTAAGCTCCTGACAGTACAGAAGACATCATTATGACAGTGGAATTGAACGCGTAGTAAAAACAAATTATACGACTATCTTTGGAAAACACATATTTTTTGAACGAGCCGCCACCTTGCTCCCTTACACTGATATATATATAGGTGGGTTCCCTCAGGACTTGCTAACCAAGAATATGTTTAAGTGTTACGTAATAAATAGTCTAGGAATTAACAAATTATTGCCAGAAAAGAAAATGGTGATGGGGTGTTAGACACAGCACCAAACTCAGAATCGCACAGTGGCATGTTTTTTGAAACCACCATTGTACGGGAAATGGGTCCTCCATGTTAAATCCTATTTGATTGGCGGAAATGATATGTAAGGTTAACCACGATTAGTTGGACTACAAATACTGTTTTTAGTTGTTAGGGGAAACGTGAGAAGGGTAATATTTTTTTTTTGAAAAGCAGAGTAAACATGGGCATGATTGGGTAGACCTGCCCAAATATAGGTCAATTGGGAGCGTCGGGTCCATTACCACAATTTTTGTATTAAGCTTTCTAATTAAACAGTGCGTTGATAGCCAGTGCATATTTTTCTAAATAAAAGCCTGGAACAGAGGCAGATCGGAATTTGTGCCATATTCATCGCCGATCAACGTATCTGTGGTTTTTATTTCCATGGAATTGTGTAGGTAAGCTTGAAATATTCAATATCTTTTAATGAAAATTGAATGTAAATTGATAATTTATGTCTATATATGTGTGTGAGGTTTCCAGTATGCCAACATGAGAAAAGCCTAAATATTGCTCCAACCTGACAACAGGAGGTGTGTCAGAGGAAAAAATAATAACTGAATGGAATTGCCAAACAGTACACTGTAGACACCTATCTTATGGACTAGAAAGAAAATATTGCTTGGGAGAATTATGCAGAGGCGTAGTAACCATTAGGGGAGGAGTAGACTGGTGAAATTTTGTTTCAGATGAAGCTAGTGTGGGCCTACCTACGTCTGAAATATCAGTGTTTGGTATGTTTGTGTTCTTGTGTGTTGATATAGATTTAATAAATTAGTTATGAAATAGGAGGTTCCAACCTTCTTGATTTCAGGGGGACTGTCGAGGTCCTAACTATTGAAAGCAGCAACCTGGTCTGTGTTTTACTGAATCCAGAGGAGGCTGTCAGCAAACCCCTGGGTTCCAGATATCGACCAGTGCGGTAGGTGTCTACATAACAAAGTGAAGCTCGAGCAGAGGAGTCTCTTTTCCTGCCGCCATCACGAAAGTTAAAAGCTCTGTGGCCAGAGGGAGGCTCTACCATTATGTTGCCCCCCCCTCTATAATAGAACATTGATATTAAATAAAAGAGGAACAATTAATTTTGTTTCAAGTGACAGGAAACTCTGAACGTTTCCCAATATTATTTTCACAACAATCAAAACAATTGAAGTCCATGATGGACACACAACCCATCTAGCTTGAAAACAAAAACCAGTATTAACTCATATTTACTACTGCATAACTCAACCACACATAGGATAAGAATAATTCTGATATGTCAATACAAAGATTTACATGTATATTAATGAGTGTACCATACTACATTGTAATTACATATTGAATTTTGTGTAGTTCTGGTTCGATGTGTAGTTGAAATCAGGATATTCTATTTTGAAAAAGTATTAAATACATATGTATATTTGAAAAACACAACGGGCTGTTCCACCCGTTTGCCATTCACATTCGAGATTTACGGATTAAAACAAAGCAAACGGGTTGATTTGGCGTTGCCCTAAAGACGCCACTAGGCGTGATGGTTGATGGGAAAACAATTGGCAAAGAAAACAATATATCTGCATGGCCACTGAACTGCTTTTGACGGTCATGGTGGCTAAGGACGGAAGAATGAAGAAGATATTTGAAAAGTGGTACCTTTGAATCCTTTAAGATATTCTTATAGAGTGTAATACTGTGTGTGAGTTGTCCCCAATTGTTGTAAAGTGTTGTGGAATTAAAATAAAATTGTGTATCTGTCTGTTGTTGTTGTGACTTACAACTTCATCATTTTCATAACCATTAGACATTACAAAAAGTAGTCTTATCACAATTTCCAGAATAATTCTGGACTGGAACTGAGATATAAATGATGGCAGCAAGTAAGGTTATCTGTAAAACACTACACCTATTAGATACAGATACCTTCACAGCTGATCTCAGTCAGTACACTAAGTCCCCTATCGATATTTATAAATCCCACTTTACCACATATATTGGGGGGCTCGTCCGGGCTATTGAAACTTTCTCCGGTTATATATATTGGGAAATAATAAGAATTAAAAAGGTATTTCCTTGGGTGGAATTGGAATTAAATAAGGTTGAGCTCTCAGTGCCTAGTGTTTGTCTTAAATAATTAAATTACATTATCTATTGTTTTAGTTAGATATTGTTTACTTTTTACCTGTTAGAAAAATGGCGGGGGACCTGGCAAATTTTCGATCTGCTGCTGTGCAGACTGCAAAAAGAGTTTAGGAATGGAGGGTCAAAGTATGATTTTGCTTATGTGTAAATACTGGGAATGTGACAAATATATGAACGGGAAAGAAAGAAGATTAGAAAAAATGAGGCCGAAAAGAAATTAGAATCGGAAAGGTTGGCCGAAGAAGAAGGGAATGTTAAAGTTAGAGGCTGAAAAAGGAAATTAAGAAATTACAATTTGTATGGCTGAAGATGAGGACTAAGAGGTTGCAGATTGAGGCTGGACAAAGAGGCGAAAAGCTATTTGAGGCATGAGAAAAAAGAAGATTTAAAAGGCTCCAGTATGAAGAGAAGAAGCTGGATGGCAGAAAGAGAAGAAGGCAAAGAGACAGGCTACAGAAAGAGAAGATTTAAAGAGACCAGGCTACAGAAAGAGAAGTTGTTTTGAAAAGTTATGGACAGGCTACATGTAAGAGAAGTAAGTGGACAGGCTGCAGAAAGAGAGGAAAGAAGATGACTGCAGAGATGGGAAGCAGAGGGAATTAGTAAGTATTACAAAGGGAACATGAGTTAACGACTAATAATGGGAGGTTTGTAGTTTTCAAGGCCATTGCTCCTGAAAAATGGTTGCAAGTTGGCCTTTGTACCTCCGATTGCTAATGCTTGTATCAGGGATGCAGCTCAAACCTCAGCTATTGAACTTTCATTTAGATCATTTTGTTGAGATAAGACGATGATATTTGAGAGAGCTAATCTAAATAGATGATGAATACTATTAGCTACCACGTTTGGGGTTAGAGAGTGAAAGGGGGAGGTTAATGCTTAAAGTTATCTCAACGGGGCTTCGTTGGGGCAGCTTATGAGGTTTTTGCCAAAAAATGTGAGCAGAGGTGATCAAGGAAAATTATGACATGCTAAAAGCAGGCTCTTCTTTTGTTAAGATATGAAAAGAATGGAGAACTTTTATAGAAAAAAGTTCAGGAATAATGCTAAACTAATGTCAGGTGATGGACATTTCAACCAGTTTTGCACGGTTTGAGACTTATATTGGAATGAAATGGACCTTCTCTGGGGAATATACCCAAGATCTTAAGGAGATGAGAATTATTGAGGCAATTAAGAGGAGTCCATGGCTAGACAGAATAAATCTCTGAGAAAGTTTTCATGCGGAACAAGGTGTTTTTGAAGATGATGTGGGTTGTGAGTTGCTAAATTGTTTGATAAGGTATATATAAGCTCAAGCAGATGGTATCAGGTAATATAATAATTAAGCAGGTTGACAAATTGTTTTGGCATAGATCTTTATAAGTTAAATTTGATATAGAGATCTAAAACAAAGGTAAACACCAATTTGATAGGACCACGGTTTGGACAATGTAAAAATAAAAACCCCATAATTGTATTGTAATAGGGTTTGAATTTGTAAATGGAAATATGATGAAAGGAAAATCTTTTCAACCAAGGAAAGAGATAGTGATTGGTGTAAAAATATTTGTCAGATGGACAATCTTGATACTGATCATTGCAGAAGGAATAAACCTGTGTATATATGGCCACCCTTCAGGGGTCAGGTCAAACCTCTAGAAAGGAGGAGGATATTATGCTAGATACCCACTTCAAGAAGAGATGAGAAGGCGCAGGCTGGGGATAAGACATCCTCAAGCATTGTTTTAGGGAAATTGTCACCCATGGTCCACACATCCTCCAGGAAAAGGGAGACTTCTATGTGAAGGGGACAAACTAATATACGGAAGACTGGAGCTAGATAAGATAAAGGTCAGGAAGCTGGTACTTCCAAAAAGGTTTAGGACAGACTTATTAAGAGAGCTTACATGTGAAAACAAGATGGGACATGATGAAAATTAGGTACCATCATTCATTAAGGTTGGTAGCAGTCAGAATATTATTATTGGCCCCAAGGCAAGGTGGGGACATTGAAATTTTGTAGAGAGGTGTAGCATAGCACTATGAGGGAACACCCACAAGTGGGAACAGTGGATCAGGACCTAGAACCACGCACGGGGGCCAAAACTTTAGGCCTGACATGAGGAAAGAGAAATTAGATTAATAAAGTGGACCAAGTGGAGTGGGAAGCCCTTTTCATGGGACAAGTTCAATTAACTGTTTTACTAGGGCCACTATGCGGCGAGTGCAATAAAAGATGTCTTTTACCCCAGGATAGCCGAAAATCCCTCACTCAATCGGACTTTACAGGTAACTGGAGGAAGAAAATGTAGATGAGGAGAATCTCTCATAAAGAATTCATTAAGTGGGAGAGAAAGCCCCACGAGAAAAAATATGGTAGCGGTCGTGTATGTGCATGATAATTCTGGGAAGAAAAATTATCACTATAGCGCTTCCAGTGGAAGGAGATGACCTGGACATGTGCCAGGGGGAAAAACATAAGTTTGTGAATTTAAAAGGTCCATATGTAAACGCTGTTAAGAAACGTGGTTGGACTGCTGAAAAGGCAGAGGAAAATATTACTTCCTCATACCAATATGTGAATGAGCTGACCCATCGTTTTAAAATGGCTGGTAAACCATGCCAATTGAATTTTTTGAGACAAGTCCAGGAAGAAAATTACATGAATTGCCTATTTTATAAAACAGGAAAGCTATAGACTGAGATTTGGCTGTGGGAATGTAGAAGGGTACTGCTTCTTCTACCGGTAGTCAGAATAATTGTTACAAATTGGATGGCAAGGTCCACTTTATACAAGTTTCTATGAGATAGGAATAAACCAATTATAAGATTAGATAAGAAGGGAAAGAAAAAATATATATGTGTATCTCCTGATAAGAAATACTTGAAAGAGAAAATCATAAGATGAGACACCACTTGTTGGTATACTTGTCCATTGCTATGGAGATGAAAAAAGGAACCACTTTCATCTTTTGAATAAATACATTACACCGTGAGACAGGCGGCACAGGTGCATAACTTCAGTTACCACATCTTAACGAAAAATCAGGAAAGAAGAGAGTGGTGTATGAAACAGGTTCTGGGATTAAGAATCATTTCAGAGGGTTAGTGTCACAGTGGAGACCGGCCCAGGTATGTGGCATACAAAACTTATTTGGAATACGATAATTTTTGAAACTGATAGACCCCCACACCGTGTCTGTATGAAACCTCTTCGATTCCTTTTGAATAAGGAGAATAGCTTTGAAGGAAGAGATTGGACTATTTGTATTGAAGGATAGGAAATTTAGTTTCACAACAGTGAATATTCATATAGTTCCAGTGTCGTGCTATTAAGGGAAAACCTCGGGAGAACATAGACTCTGTATAGATTACAGGAGACTGATTGCTATTACAGAAGGACAGGTGGATCCATTGCCGGATACAAATCAGCTGTTTGCCAGACTAAATAAAGCTAAATATTTCTCAAAAGTGGATCTGAGTAAAGGATACTATCAGATTCCAGTAAAGCCTGAGGTTAGACCATACCTAGCTTTTAGTACCTCAGAAGGACACTATGAGTTTAATAGATTGCCATTTGGATTGAAGAATGCGCCTAGTGTCTTCTCTAGAATGATGAGAAAATTATTGGGCCCTCTGAATAATCCCTGTATAACAAATTTTATGGATGATATCCTTATAGCAACAGAAACATTTGAGGAACACATTGACTCTCTGAACATGCTGTTTGATCGACTTAGAGAAGCGAATTTAACAGCCCGACCAACCAAATGTTGCGTTGGATGTAAAGAATTAGAGATTCTTGGGACACACATTCCATCAGGAAGAAACATGAACCCCTGACCCAAAAGGAATTTAGCAAGAAACTAAAGAAAGCCCCCGAGACCACAAACCAAGAAAGACGTGAGATCCTTTGTCTCATTATGTGGTTTCTACCAAAAGTATATCAAAAACTTAATCTCCATATGTGGCACCCACCGTTAACTGATTTGACACTAAAAAGGACATTCCAGTTCGAATTACAATGGACGATCACAATGTGAATTGCTTACCAGGGTATTGATAGGAAAAAGCTTACCAGCAAACCTATTTTGAAACTACACTGACTTAAGTTCCAAGAAATTCGTAGTAAGAACGGATTGCCAGTATATTCGGGTTGGGTGCGACCTTGTTACAGAAATCAGATGCAGTTGATGGGGAATTAAGCCCATTGGCATATGCTAGCAGAAAATTGAATAAAGCTGAAACCAATTATTCAACTAGCGAAAAAGAATGTCTTGCAGTAATATGGGCGATAAAGAAATTCAATATTTATCTGTATGGGAAAGCATTCAAGTTGCAAACGGATCACAAACCATTGTCGTTTCTAGCGCAGGCTAGGCATGAAAACTCTCGTTTACTCCGATGGTCCTTACTTATGCAACCATTTGATTTTAGTATAGAGTATATATCTGGAAAAACAAATCTGGGAGCGGATTTTTTAAGCCGCCATCCATGTGATGAGAATCACCGTAAGCCCCAGAAATAATGATAAATTTCTCTATGTGTATATAGAATTATAGACTGACATATAACGTCTGTTTTAAGTGGGGAGAATTTGTCGTGAAAACATTCTAAATCCACATATATAAATTAAAAAGTAAATGTAAAGCCTAACACATAAATTCAATAACAAGAAAAGAAGAATGGTAAAGCACAGTGCTGTCACAATGGCGTACAAAAATCCCCCTTTCTACTTCGTCTGCATAATTGTAGCGCTTTCACGCTTGATATAAAAGCCAGCTACACCAATACACGCTTTCTACAATAAAACGTGTACTGTATTTCTTGGAAAAACCTTGAGATACGCAAGCTGATCAATGACCTATATAAATACTAGCATTAATTTCTTTTTATACGCTGCGTGCTGAGAAGACAGACGGAATTGGGATAGAGAGAGGGAGGGCTGGAAGCAAGAACGCATACAATACTAACACGCGTTTCGCGATCAATAGTAACGCAAATTCCACGCGTAACTCATGAAGCACTAACTTTTTTTCAAATAGTCAGTGATAAAAAACACGGCAACTAAAAGAGTCAGGTTTAAAAACCTGTAAAATTCTTATTAGGAAACATGAAATTATACTGATTTACATCTAAGCTCCTGACAGTACAGAAGACATCATATGACAGGGAATTGAACGCGTAGTAAAAACAAATATACGACTATCTTTGGAAAACACATATTTTGAACGCCGCCACCTTGCTCCCTTACACTTATATATTTGGGTTCCTCAGGACTTGCTAACCAAGAATATGTTAAGTGTTACGTAAATAGTCTAGGAATTAACAAATTATTGCCAAAAGAAAATGGTGAGGGTGTTAGACAGCACCAACTCAGAATCGCACAGTGGCATGTTTTTGAAACCACCATTGTACGGGAAATGGGTCTCCATGTTAAATCCTATTTGATTGGCGGAAATGATATGTAAGGCTAACCACGATTAGTTGGACTACAAATACTGTTTTTAGTTGTTAGGGGAAACGTGAGAAGGGTAATATTTTTTGAAAAGCAGAGTAAACATGGCATGATTGGTTAGACCTGCCAATATAGTCAATTGGGAGCGTCGGGTCATTACCACATTTGTATTAAGCTTTCTAAGAAACAGTGCGTTGATAGCCAGTGCATATTTTTCTAAATAAAAGCCTGGAACAGAGGCAGATCGGAATTTGTGCCATATTCATCGCCGATCAACGTATCTGTGTTTTATTTCCATGAATTGTGGTAAGCTTGAAATATTCGATATCTTTTAATGAAAATTGAATGTGAATTGATAATTTATGTCTATATATGTGTGTGGTTCAGTAGCCAACATGAGAAAAGCCTAAATATTGCTCCAACCTGAACAGGAGGTGTCAGAGGAAAAATAAAACTGAATGGAATTGCCAAACAGTACACTGACACCTATCTTATGGACTAGAAAGAAATATTGCTGGAATTGCAGAGGCGTAGTAACCATTAGGGAGGAGTAGACTGGTGAAATTTGTTTCAGATGAAGCTAGTGTGGGCCTACCGCTCTGAAAATCAGTGTTTGTATGTCTTGTGTTCAGTGTGGAAATAGATTATAAATTAGTTATGAAATAGGAGGTACAACCTTCTTGTTTCAGGGACTGTGGTCCTAAACTATTGAAGCAGCACCTGGTCTGAGTTTTACTGAATCCAGAGGCTGTCAGCAAACCCCTGGGTCCAGATATCGACCAGTGAGGTGTCTACATAACAAAGTGAAGCTCGAGCAGAGGAGTCTTTTCCTGCCGCCATCACAAAAGTTAAGCTCTGTGGCCAGAGGAGCTCAACATTATGTCCCCCCCCCCTATAATAGACATGATATTAAATAAAGAGGAACAATAATTTGTTTCAAGTGACAGGAACTCTGAACGTTTCCCAATATTATTTTCACAACAATCAAACACTTGAAGTCATGATGACACACCCCAATCTAGCTTGAAAACAAAACCAGTATTAACTCATATTACTACTGCATAACTCACACACATAGGATAAGAATAATTCTGATATGTCAATACAAAGATTACATGTATAAACTGTGTACATACTACTTGTAATTACAATTGAATTGTGATTCCTGGTTCGATGTGTAGTTGAATCAGGATATCTATTATTGAAAGTAATTAATACATATGTATATTTGAAAGTTACCTTTGACTCCTTTAAGATATTCTTATAGAGTGCAATATGTGTGTGAGTGTCCCAGTGTTGTAAAGTGTTGTGGAATAAAATAAATTGTGTATCTGTCTGTTGTTGTTGTGACTTACACTACATCATTTTCATAACCCTAGACATTCAACGTAGTCATCACAATATTCCAGAATAATTCTGACTGAGATATAAATGTGGCAGCAAGTAAGGTCACCCGTAATACATCACACTTATTAGATACAGATACCTTCACAGCTGATCTCAGTCAGTACACTAAGTCCCCTGTAATATTTATAACATCCCACTTTACCACAATCATCCATCGCCAGACATTGCTTATGAAGCAATTGGAACCTGAACTGGAAGCTGTCATGATGATGTAATCAAGATTGTGCTATTCTTATGACAGCATGTGTGGCTTTTTACGTCTTTTAAAAAAAATTCTTGACTTTGAAAGCAATTTATTCTTAATTTTAAGAGCAATTAGCTTGTTTTTGTGTTCTTTGAAGTCTCGGGAGTAATATCATTTAACACAAATAGATTTTAGAGTAATACCCAAAAAAAAGTTGGCGGACCCCTGGTTTACACAATGGCATCATCATCCTCGCCATGATCACTTATCGGTTGCTTAATTTCCAGATCTGCTTTCCCATTGCATAAAGTTCTGCACTGCCTGCCAAGGCTGATGACGACTAGCTTGTGTTTGTCCAATGCTCACTTGGTTTACTCCACTCTTCCTCCTAGTATATATTTTCAACTGTGATAACACCTGCCCAATTTTAGTCTCTGCCTGTGACATCCATGACATCAATGTCTTTATTCTTGATCCGTTGATGTCAGCTGTGTTCCCATGCCTGAGGTTATCCGCATATAGGCTTTTGTCTGAGCCTCTGCATAATTAGATCTAATTGACAGCAATCCAACCATGTACCTCATCGTCATAATAGGGGTATCACACTGTGGAAACTGATAACGAAATTTTATGTCGATATATAGCATTATATTCATTTGGACCAGCCCATATTCCATGGCGTTTACATCAAGGACGTTTGTTGCAACAGGGTCGACAAAAATAAGAGGTCATTGAGACTGACAGGAAGCCCAGGAGATCACCGTTAATCAAACCGTTTACGGTCGATGGAGACTTAAATATTTGTACGTAATTTTCGCAATGGGGGAATTGTGTGACGAGCTTCGCGTCAAAACTTCACATTTTAAAAATGATATGAAACTTGTTACAAAATTATCTTATTAAGCGGAAGGAAAGAGTAACCCATGGTAATCTTACCTTCAGTTTAAAGTAAAAAGACATAGTGATGATATGGAGAAAAAAAATATGTTGTGGAACGTTCAGGTAAGCAATGTAGAGCAGAAACAATTAATTTTAACGTGTGAAGCAAATGTTAAGGAACAGGTCTTCAACTAATTCTTTTCAGGGATGGGAAATCCGAATCGTGGTCCTTTTCAGGACTTGCTATCACAAGGCTGGTTGTTGTGGTAGTCCTTGTCAGGACTTTCTGCGTGTTTTTATTGCCCTATTGTTAACTTTAGTGATATTTTGTGGATTTTGTTGCTTTGTGTGATATTTTGTTGCGTTGGTAGACGTTGCAGTGTGCTCTTGTTGGTCAATCTCATAGGGCTAGTTGGTGTAGGTTATTATAGCACGTTTCACTAGCTTTGCCCAACTTCAAAATGCTATATCTCAGCGAATATATAACACATATAAGTGAAATTTTGTGTGTGAAGTTGAAATGGTATAGACCCTATGAATTACATTTTTCATTAAAATGCAGCCATTGGTTTCAATTTTCGTTTCTTTGCGATATAATATCAAAAGTCTACTTGCCAACACACATCACACATTTTGAAATGTCTACAGTAAATTATACGACCTCATTTGCACATGATTGGTTTATCAAACAATTGGCATGATTTTAGCGTGAAATTGCGTGAAATTGCATTTCTTGAACATAAAACAGTTTATATCCGGTGTTACTCACACATTGTCAATCAGTGGCGTGTCTACAAAAAGTATTGTGTGGTTAAGTAGGAAAAATGAATCAGCGAGAACATTGTATGACATTACAGCAAATCACAAATAGGATTTTTAGGTATTTCTGCAATGAAGCTACTCGAGGAAAACTACACGAAAATTAGGCCAAGAGTGGCAAGATACCAAATGGGCTAGGCTGCACCTCAGATGGACTAACAATCAGTGGCATTTTTTTGTATGGTCTGATGAATCCAGATTTCTTCTTGAATGGCAGGGTTCAGAATCCGGGTGTATCGCAGAAGGATGAAAGAATTTCTTCTAACTGCATTCAGGAGGCAGCCAGTTTCGGCAGAGGAAGCGTTATGGTGGTGAGGGGCATTACCGCTGACCACAGAACCAGTCTTATCAGAATTGAAGGAACCTTGACCATCAGTCGCTACATCCCTGACGTACTGCAGCAGCACGCTCTGCTGTTCCTTCACCAACAAGGACCGGACCTAACTTACATGCAGGGGAATTTCCCGGCTCACAGAGCAGTAGCAACCTTGGACTTCCTCAATGCAGCTAAAACCTCTATACATCTAATGTCAACATCCTCGACCTTTGGCCAGCTCTGTCCCCTGACTTGAAGCCCACTGAACATCTCTGGGACCATGTGGACAGAAGAATTCGGCGGCCTCCATTATCAGCCAGAGACCTTGGCTCAGTTGTACACAGCGCTTACTGAGGCACGGAACAACATCCCACACGACCAGATCAAACCTTTGGTGTTCTTCATGAGACATCGCTACACTGCAGTGCTGCAAGCCCACGGTGGTCACATTCGCTACTGAGTTTGTGATTTTTGTTTTGGACATCCCACTTCTTTAAGGTATGAGCACGTGACACTCCATTATCATATTGTTGTTTTGTAACGTAATTTACTTCAGGACATAAATTCCTTATCACACTGCCATGTTTGCTTTATCATTTCCTCGCTTTCTTGATGTACATTTATTGAGAACAAAATACAAGATGTGACAGGTTTCTTTTGTTAGACTATATATATATTGAGAAGCAAGAATAAGTTATATGTTCACAAACCTTTCCATAGTGATATTGTCAAATCCAAGGATTGCGTCACTAGAAGACTAATTCTGAGTTTCAAGGTTATTGACCTTGAGTATTAGAACTAATGTTTGTATCGGTTAGCGACATAAGTAACTAAAACCTTGCTATGTGGCTTAGTGGTATCACTGTGGGATTATTAGTATCACAGTGGGATTATTAGAGGATCTGATTATTAGATTCTCCAGTTACTTGTTGTGAATAACTATCACGTACATATAGATACATAGCGATGGCTTCCTTGGACGACGTCACTGCTATGGGAATGAAATGTGGATTTACAGGAACAAATTGATGAAATTTGCAAAAGCTGAGTATAAGGCAAAAGAGAACAAGGGTGCTCTAAGAAAGTTGCGGACCGAGGAGCGAGAACGAAATAAAGAAAACAGAGGTGAAGAAACTTGAAGCTGAGAAAGAAAAACTGAGAATAGAAGCAGATAAAGAAATAGATCTGAAAAAGTTAGAACTAGGTGCGAGTGGTCAGAGCCAGACGTCCTAGAGAGTCGCTATTTCCCTTTCGGATGCGTTTCTTAATGTTAACCACAAAGTATAGACTTCTATTCTTGGGGGGTGGGTGGGTTCAAAGCGTGTGTCTAGTCTGGGAGAATGATCGTCTATGCTGTCAACATTGCTGTCTGGGCCAGCGATGTGTACTTTTTATAGTCTCCCATTGGGTTAATTTTGACACAGTAAAAGAACGAAATACGGTACTGAGTGCAGATGAGGATGTCGAGGACTTCATCTGGAAGAGTAAGCTTTTGCTTAATAGATGGATTAAGATGAAGGGCATTGCCAAAGACTATGAAAATAATCAATTTACTGCTACGGGATCAAGTCATCAGGGCTAATAGCTTTCTTCAAGGAACGTCGGACAAACAATAATAATTTCATCTCAGGGTTAGGCCTTCAGTACGTCGCAGCCCATCCGGGCAAGCCGATCCATCGGTCCAGTATTCCTGATAAGTCTGTCTCGAGCGTTGGGAAGGTCTCTAGGGAACCTTTCCGGTAGCAATCATCGGGCAGCGCTGATGGGGTCAGTCAGAAGAGATCCAGTAGGTCATTCTGTCAGAATGACCAACAAAGAAAATTTTTTGATAATTTCCGAACTCGCCAGAATAAAAATCAACGGTGAAACCACCACCAGCCTAGAAGTGGAAGTGATGAAGGCGAGCGACATTCACGAAAACATGTTCTCTTCAGCAAATCATACGCTTCAGATAGATGGAAGTAAGAAGGGAATTCCTCTAAAAATATAAGTAGATTCTCTGACAGTTGGGATTCGGATTCAAATGCTCGTTCGTCACTTAAGAATAGTCACTTAAGAAAAGATGCGACTACCAGGCTGGGTAGCGGGATTTATATAGTGAATCCAGAACTTCACCAGCGAGCAGTTCTAGAAGGAGTCTCCGTGGCGATTCCACGTGGGAACGTTGATGCTCTATCTATGGTAAGGAACATTATTCAAACGTATGTCAAACTCCAGTCGAACACGCGAACTCAGCGTCTGTGTTGGACACAATCAATAACGAGGACTGCGAAGGGTGCAGACCTTTATTTCAAATTGATCGAGAGGGTAGTATTGCGGTGCGGATATGCACTACCATGTCTTTTAACAGTCAACGAAACTAGAAAATTAGTGCTCCACGAGTTTACCGTGGAGAATAAGCCAGTCTCAGTGATGAGAGACACAGGGTGCAGTAAAGATGGGGTCCGTCGATCGTGCCTCGACGAGTCTTACCTCACTGACAGAACTATTATATTCCACATTCGGGGGCAAAGTTGAGTCTTACCCCGGGCTTGTATTAACGTGGATACCCCGTTTATGTCCGGTAGAGTGATTGCATTTGTCATGGACAATCTGGTCACCGATTTGATCGTCGGTAATGTACGAGTAGTACATAACGCCACTAGGGATGCTGGTGCAGTTCCCTGCAGTACCAGGACACTGCTGATATTCAGGTGATCGCGCTTTCTCAATCACCCTCGGAGAGGAAGGTGCATAAGATACAGAGTGCGCTGCATAACACTACAGATACTCAAAGTCATGTCCCAGGGAACATAAATAGAAATATTAGAGGGTTGCCTGAGTACCGGACAGCCAGTAATTGCATGGTATGGGTCCGTAACGTCCTTCTGAGTGCTAGTTGGCGCACATTGGGAAGATTCTTAAACAAGGTTGCACCTGTGAAATTCGAGGAGGTATTGTCGTGGCCGGACAAAGCAAAGGTCGCGAGAGTGACATTCACGAATGAATGGGGTGCGTTTACAGCAGTCAGGTGGAAGCACATCTCATTGCTTGACAACCACCTGCTGATAGTTCAGCAATACAAATTCCGATATCGGATTGATCTATTATTTCTGATTCATATGGAGTTCATATCGATTTAATTACTGTGAACCGAACGGAGAGAATCTGACATACTCCTCCAGCACTAAACTGCTAATCAATAAGCTGCAATTAATCATACTGGTGTTTTTCAATACCACTTTATAATACAGTTATTGTGATTAAGCAATGAGTGTCAGCTAATGTTGTAAATATGAGCATATTTTTTGTTTGTTTTGAAATGTACTTTACTGAATTTTTGAATAATTATATAGTATCATTCTTCTGAAACGTTAGTTACTAGTATTATGTTGTGTGTTGGTATTATTTTTAAATGATGTATGTATCTAGAGGTTAAGATAGCATTTGCCTAAAGTAAGTTTTGCAAAATATTACATTGTGACTGGACTCGCCATGGACATTGGGAGCGGATGTGGTGGGATTCACATTCTTAAACTCCAGGCCCACTGGTTCTTGTACAGCTTGGGGTTTAATGCCGCACTAGGTGTTGCTAACCATCATATCTGGATAGTGGTTCGAGAACTAATGCCGAGTCTGATGTACGTAAAAGACGAATTACACTGGACAACAAATTTTGACTTTTTGTGTGTATTAAACCAATTTACCTTTTTGTTGTTTGGGCTGCTGAATATGAAAATGGCCGTTAAAACACCAGATTAGCTCTAGTTTATTTTAAAAATATCTATAAAGGAAGTTTTACACATTTGCATATACATACCTTTTGATAATAATGCTCATAGCGGAAATGATTCACAGTGACGCCTTTTTGCCTTGCAAGAGGGTTTCTACAAGCTCCTGGTAATTGTCAGCCTTATTTTTTCCTAGAAAGTTTGTAGCCACTTGCTGGAAAGCATTCCAAGCTAACTTTTCATCACCTCTGAGGATATCATCAAAACGCTGATCTCGGAAGAGCTGACGTATCTGTGGATCGATGTCAGAACAACAATCTATAGATGCTGTTGGATTTAACCCTATTTGTACCGTGGATTTAACTCACGGCTCATTGTCTACAAAATAGTACCACAGCACACAATAGCTGACATGAGTAATACAATAACGCCTCAAATACAGTAATATCCCTTTAATGAGAAGTACACACAACAATCACTATGCATGAAACTGCAATACATAAGATAATGAATACATAAGCCAACTTACTTGCGATAATCATACCAACTCTCCTAATAGCACACAGGCACAGCACAATGCACTGAAAACTGCCACATATCCTGGCGAACACTATAATTCGTCATGAGAACCAAAATGGTTACCGACATAAACTCATCAGTGAAGGCCCTGAACTATCGCTCAGAGGCGGCACCTAATACTAGGTTAAAGCAATACACAATTGCAACCAACGTATCACAATTAATAATCAGGAAGGGAAAAATCACTAGAACTTTCTAAGCTCAATCTAGCACCCATCAAATATTCCTGAACATATGAAAATCGGCAAGCACTGAACAACAATTGGCATCCAAATAATTCCCCAGCAAACTGCTGACAAAAACCATCTACGACCTCATCGGCCGGCGGACATCGCAAGAATGCCTTTGCGCCAAAAAGGTCCCTTCCGGCTTTCATTCTAATCGAAAACTGACCGAGCAGGTTTTAAAGGATGAATAGCAGTGTTACCACTCTACAGGGTAACCAGTATAGACTTAGTGAAAGTCTATCCTGTGACATCCACCCCCCCCCCCCTTAAGAAAGAAAACGAAGTTTTCTTCCACCGGAGGAGTCACGCCCAGCCCCCCTTTGGAGTATGGACGAACAAATGCCGAGATAGCACCTCCTCATGCCAATAAAGAATGCCAGAGTTGTGCTATACCCTCGTCGTAGATGCCTTTTCACCTACTAGACTCAATACAAAGAAATATGTACCAATCTACACCAGGTAATGACAGTCGTGAAAAATAACAACGACTGACTAATCCTGGAGTAACCTACACATAATGCATGTTACACAAAATCCAAATACCTGATTGTCACCAATCACACACTAAGTTATCGTACTACACTTATCCTGTCATAATATAGTTATAGGCATAATATAATATGGTATATCCACACATAGAGTACACTTACTAGATCTTGCCTTTATGGCAGCATATACCATACATTGAATATTAAAATACATCATCATGAAATATCAACTGAAATAGTCATAATGCCTTACTTACATAAATTCCAATAAATACTCTCTTTTCAGATGTATGTTTTCACAGAAACTATAACTGTTCAATTATTTGACAACCTGGACAAGATATCTGCTACTACATTTACAACATCCTCATATTGATATAATAGTAGAACTGGGGGCGCGGGTCAGAGCCTATCAGGTTCGGTTCGCGTCAACCGAAAGATCTTACTAAACACGAACCCGAAATCTAACCCTAACTATTGTTGGACTATTAACAGATGGTTGTGAAGCAAAGACATATGCTTCTGCCTAACTGCCTTACGCGCACCCCAACTATTTGCAAAAATCACCCGTGCTATTTTGGTGTTATCGCGCAACGACACTACCTCTACAAACCTAACCGGCGCGACCTCATCGAACACTCTCCTGAGAGTGCGCCAACTAGTATTCCGGGGAACGTTGCGCACCCAAACTGTGCAATTATTAGCTTTCGGACCCTCATGTAAGTACTTACTGCTCCTACTTTGGTCTTTTGGCACTTGTCGCTTATCACTTCTCTGATGTACCTTGTGGTCATCCCCCTTGGGAGTTTGGTGATGGTGAGTTTCTGCTCCAGCCACACCCCTGGCTTTATGAACTCCCCGTACATTGCCAACGATTAAATCGGCAATGGGATCCTCGAGAACGAACGCGTTCACTCTACCTGTTATGAACGGCGTGTCCACATTGATACATGCTTGGGGGTAAGACTCTACTTTGCCCCCGAACGTGGTGCACTTTACCGTTTTGCCTGTCAGACAGGAGTCGTCGATGCACGATCGACGCACCCCAATTGTCGTGCATCCCGTGTCCCTCAACACGGAGACTGGTTTCCTCTCCACCATGCCTTTGTGGAGATCCACCTTGCCAGTCTCATGGACTGCTGACAGACATGGTGCCGCGTGCCCGCATTGAAGCACCAACCTCTCATTCGCATGGAATAGAGGGCGACACCCTGCACAGTCCTCACTGTTGATCGTATCTAGCACAAACGCGGAGTTCGCGTGTTCTATAGGGGTAGTGCATACATCAGCACAATGACCCTTGCCACCACAATTGGTACACAGACGCTCTTCTTCCTTTCCTCGCGTGTACCTTTGCTGGAACCCTTCGATGACGAAGACCCCGCATCAGAGTCAGAAGACCGACTCTCTGAGGACGCACTCCTCTGCTTATGATGTTTGGTTTTATACCAAAATCGGTCTTCGTCACGCGAGTCCTCGAATCGTACCTGCTTTCGCGCTTGACGATCCCCTCCGTCGCTATAACTATCATAACGTTGGCTCTGCCACCTCGGCCAACTGTTCCTATGGGAACGAAAATTCGCATAAGTACCTCTATATGGTCGATAAGGACTGGAGGGCCTCTCATAACTCTGCTCTTGACCCCTGTCTGCCTTATCTGACTGATTTCGCCTAGTTTGGCGTTGAACTTTGCCAACACTGGCAACTATGTCTTCTGTCAGACCCGACTTCTGAATGGATTTGCCCGGATGGGCCAGGACATAATGGTGCCCCAACTGGGCCATGGACTCAATGTCCTTTGGTTGACGTTCCTGGAAGAACGCCACCAACTCACTGGAACACGAGGACAAAACTTTGTCCCGTAGCACCAAGTCCAGCAAGCCATTATAATCCTTAGGAATCCCTTCCATTTCGATCCATCTATTCAGCAGAAGTTTTATCTTCGAGATAAAATCCTCGAAGTCTTGGTCTGAACTAGGCATCGCGTTTTTAAAACGCGTCCGGTAGCCGTCAGCAGTCAGACGGAACCTCCGGAGCAATCTCTCCTTCACTTTGTCATAATCGGCCCGTTCCTCTACAGGGAGGCTATAAAAAGTCTCCATCGCGGGCCCAACTAACAGTGTCGATAAAAGAGATGGCCACTGATCCCTATCAGCCTTATAGGCCACACAATCGGCCTCAAATCTTTCTAAGAAGAAATCTAAACTGTCTATTTTCTCATTAAAATTTGGTAGCCGCAGCCTAAAAGGACGATGAGCCCCCCCCCCCCCCAGAAGTTGAGTTATGACCACTCGCACCCACTTCTAACTTCTTTAATTGTAATTCTTTATCCATCATTTTCTCTTCCAAAGCTATTCTCATTCTCTCCTTCTCCAACTGTAACTCTCTATCTTCTCTCATCCTCTTTTCTTGCAATTCGAATTCTCTCTGTTTCCACTCACTTTCTTCTTTCATCTTCTTTTCTTGCAATTCGAATTCTCTCTGTTTCCACTCACTTTCTTCTTTCATCTTCTTTTCTTGCAATTCTCTCTTTTCTGTCATCTTCTTTTCTTGCAATTCTCTCTCTTCTGTCATCTTCTTTTCTTGCAATTCTCTCTCTTCTGTCATCTTCTTTTCTTGCAATTCTCTCTCTTCTGTCATCTTCTTTTCTTGCAATTCGAATTCTTTTCTTTTTAGCTCTAGCTCTTCAGCTCGAGCATCTCTTAGAGCATTTTGTTTATCAATTCTCTCCCTCTCTTCCTTCTCTTTCAAAGCTTTTTGATTCTCCACTGAATGGAATTCTGCCTTAGCAAACTCCACTAATTCTTTTCCTGTGTACCCGGCTGCTTGGCCCATCCGCGTGTAAGTATCAATGTCCATGTTGTCACTCAGAATGCTTAGTACTATTTCTTACAATAGATTTACTATGAAATCACTCAGTTGTATGTACTGTACACTCTTCACCTATATCAGTAGATAACTCTCTGGTTACAATGGTGCAGTAAATATAATAAATAAAAATATCACTTCTCAATATACATATATCTATATATTTGCGTGTAAGTATATGTCACCTCACCTCTTAGTGTAAATATATCATCAACCTTTACCTCTTATAATATAAATAAAGTCACACTTAGCCTCTTGGCTATGTTATCACCACTTGTGCAAAATTAGGTCTTTCTATATTCTTATTCTATAGTCAGTAGCTGTCTAATACCAACTTCCTGATACCTTGAAAACAATGTATCAACTTACGATAATCAATAGTTGTATCATCACAACTTTCTGATACTTTGACAATACTGTAACCCTGGTTAAAAATAGGTATTACTTCCACAATCCTTTACTGGCACCACACTGGTGCTATGAACCACTAACACTCCTCTTATTATTACACTCAATACTCTCTGTTATGCAAGTACTATCTATGGAAAATGAACACAAATGAGGACTACACAGATTAAGGAAACACCCACATCACACCACGAAAACAAAATTCCAGTCACGAGGAACAGGACGATAGAACACAAAGAGCAGAGATAGATTAATATCTACAATGCGTGACTGAGCACGAACGAAAACAAGGGATACCTGTAAACGTATTTACAAGATAGTAAGATAGGACAAGAGAAAACACCATTTAAACAGAACACAAGAAATACTAAATATACACGACAATATAACTACACACTTCACAACTACAGCTAACACCAACAGGGCTCTGGAATGTTATGCAGGGCAGCTGCAGGAAATTCGTCTGTCAGACTCCACCACAGAACAAATACAGCCACAACCTAATAGAAATGGTCTAATCCAATCTTTTCCTACGAAAGGCCAAAACTGGATTACACTCACACACCAATACACTATAACACCAAAGACATTACGGAAACCACAATCAACAATGAGGTGCTAGAAGCTAACTCTTGCACCAAGCACTGTCTTCCCTTCAGTAATAATAACCTAAGCAAAGTATCAATACAATTATATTATAATGTATCAAAATATAACAAACAATAACTCCAAACTACAAAGAACACAGAGCAAAATCAAATTAATCAACAATGAACATACAATCAAACAAACCAAGTCATACTGGTACAATGAGAAAAGACAAAACAAAGGAAAGAAAACAACAACAAATTAAGAAGCAGATAAAGAAAACAGCACTATACTATACAACACATCAAAGTAACTGATAAATAGAATCAGTAAGAAAGGCAGCCAAGAAGATTAAATACTTAGAAAAACAAGAAAATTTCAATATATGACATAATACATAAACATACAAACAATAACTTAACTGAAGCTCCAACGGCGCTTGAGTAAGCAGAATCCTCCGCACTAACGAAGATGATGAACAGAACAAACAAGACTCCACACTTGAAAATACGTGATCCAAACGAATATAGTCCAGGAATAAGTACACTGTCAAGACTGAGTGCCACGGTACACCACGGTGCTAACACAGCACTGTCTATATTATCACAGAAAATGTGTACTATTTCACAGTTCAGCTACACAGCTTGACTACACACTCTTCTGTAAATCAGCAGGGCACCAGCGCAAACAGATTCACCCCTGATTGGGCCCTTCTGGGTTGACAGCGTCGGCCTAGGAAGGTCACGTCAGAGCAATGTTACAGGCGTCGGCCTAGGAAGGTCACGTCAGAGCAATGTTACAGGCGTCGGCTTAGGAAGGTCACGTCAGTTTCTAGTCACCTGGGTGGGCACTATGCGAAGCCGTGACAGGACCAGCAGCACATCCCGATGACCTAGGGTACCAACCACCTCTAACCACCTCCTATCAACTACTACAACTCTATCAAACAGCTCATACCACCCTAGTACCGAGGTTGACCAAACTACCTCCCATCTTGCACCTGGTCATGCCTTTTGGGCCCCTAGCTAAGTAGTACCAACCCCCAAGCTCCGCTGCTCCACCTGGAACAATGTCGACAACCACCAAAAAGACTCAGAATTATACCAAACTGACCGTCCTGATGCACTCTGTAACCTTAGCCTATCACTTTGACAATCCTCCCCAAACCTGCAACCATCACAGAGCAAAACACTTGCAACTACACTACACACTATTTCACCTGCAATAAACTGAAAACCTACAGAAAATAGCCATAACGAACTGTGCTGGTAAAGTAGGTCAGCGCTTGCGAACGAGGTCAGGTCACGCGACCGTAAACAATACCGTAGAAACTGACATACGCACTACCCTTTCACTGGACACTGGAAAAAAAAACGAAAACAACTCACACCCGTGAGTTTAGGAAAATATGAAGGCGCCAACACAGTGGCGTTACCAGCCTTCTAACACTGTGTGTGTACAAAAATTTAATGGCAATAATCATACTGGGTCAAAACGTCAGCTCGCTGGGAATTAACGCTATAACATACAGGCCTCATGACCCAAAGAATAGTCCGCATTTAGTATTATCAAAACATCGGCCCCATGGCCTCTAACTAACCGGACAAGAGCCACCCAGTTGTCAGAACAACAATCTATAGATGCTGTTGGATTTAACCCTATTTGTACCGTGGATTTAACTCACGGCTCATTGTCTACAAAATAGTACCACAGCACACAATAGCTGACATGAGTAATACAATAACGCCTCAAATACAGTAATATCCCTTTAATGAGAAGTACACACAGCAATCACTATGCATGAAACTGCAATACATAAGATAATGAATACATAAGCCAACTTACTTGCGATAATAATACCAACTCTCCTAATAGCACAAAGGCACAGCACAATGCACTGAAAACTGCCACATATCCTGGCGAACACTATAATTCGTCATGAGAACCAAAATGGTTACCGACATAAACTCATCAGTGAAGGCACTGAACTATCGCTCAGAGGCGGCACCTAATACTAGGTTAAAGCAATACACAATTGCAACCAACGTATCACAATTAATAATCAGGAAGGGAAAAATCACTAGAACTTTCTAAGCTCAATCTAGCACCCATCAAATATTCCTGAACATATGAAAATCGGCAAGCACTGAACAACAATTGGCATCCAAATAATTCCCCAGCAAAAACTGCTGACAAAAACCATCTACGACCTCATCGGCCGGCGGACATAGCAGGTTTTAAAGAATAGCAGTGTTACCCTCTTTGCGCCCAAAAGGTCCCTTTCGGCTTTTTCATTCTGGAAATCGAAGGTATAAAAAACCTGACCCCATATCGATCCATGGCCTTTACAAAAATAACTTTGTGTAATCCTGCTGTAACCCCATCAAGACAGCAATGACTTTCAGGTCACCACAAATCTGCCACTTATACTTGTCAAAGTTGATGGTGTGTAACAGTTGTTTCATGTTGGTGTACGTTTCTTTTATGTGGACTGCATACCCGAGTGGAACAGATGGTAAAACGTTACCATTATGGAGCAGCACAGCTTTTAAGCTCAACTTGGACGAATCAATGAACAGCCTCCAATTGTCGTCTTTGTAGTTAATGTGTAGTGCTGTCATCAGATCCACTATATCAACGTAAGCAATGTCATTCTGAAATATGGAAGCAGATCTTCTTGCCGAGCACGAAACACAGACAGATGCGCATTCTCTTCTAGAAGATTCCATTGCGGCAGTCTGGAACCCAACAGCTCTGCTTCGTTATTTTGCAATTCCAGATCTCTCACTAGATCATTCAATTCACTCTGGGTAATTTTATGTGGCTGTGCAGACTCTTCAACAGGCACGAAATCAGGATCTCTTAATGTAGATGCTTTCACAGGTGACAGATGTCCACTGGCCTTATTATCTTCTTCATCATCCAGAGTATAAGATTCTGGTGGGTCCGGAACAAAAAGTCCTTCCCTGTGAGGCACTGGCCGCATAGTAGAGGGAATATTCGGATAGGTCACAGGCCGCTTTCTCTTCTTAAAAATACCATGTCCAATTGGAGGAGTAATGCAAAAGTAACAATCATTAAGACGATTTGTCGGTTCCCTCCACACCATTAGAACTGCATAACGCATCGATCGTCCTTTTCGGTTCAACCAGAAGCGCAGATTCGTTGTACAGCATTGACAACATATGTGTGGGGCCCAATATGGGTCCTGCTCACCGATGTCATAACCAAAATAAAGGCTGTAAGCTTTCTTTATCATCTATGTAATGGATCGCCTTTATGATAGCAAAGTTATTTGTCCGCAAATATAGTAAAAATAATCCGCACTGTTCACACATTCACGAGGCATCCTGAACGACACGTCTGTACTCACAGAATCCACAACATTCATAATGACAAGGAGGAAATGTGGTTGCAATGACTGCTACAGATTGCGTCATCCAACTGGCGCTCAATGATATCCGTCTCGTGGGGAATCACGTGCCAGGGCTATAGAAAAGAGAAGGACTGGGTCATTCGCGTCGAGAAGGTGAAGCCACCGGACTTCTGACCTCTCCCCACCCCCCCCCCCCCCCCACGATCTTGAAAACTAGAGCTAATTGACGATTTTTAAGTTCATATTCGTGATCAGCATGTCCAATTCACATACCTTTATGTTTGTTTCATATTAATTTACCGTTTACAGGCCTCGGTTTTCCCTTCCTTATATGTTATAAATGTTTATACAATACCAAAACCTACCCTATGTCCTGTACTTACTGTTCTAAGTCTACTATTATGTACTAGACACAGTATTAAGGTCTCTTTGTCTTGTGTGGACTGGCCTATGCTGTCTGATAGAGAAACAACAGAAGTGATTCCGTCATTAATAGGCCGTACGGCCCATGGTGGACTTCCGGTGTTATGTCTTTCGGTTCGCACTACTGACCTGTCATCTTAGCATCATTTTTTGGTGATGCGTTGATGGCAGGGAGGATAGTGTGATTCGCTTGCATAGCTAGGCAGGGTTGTCGCACGGAAGGTCCAGTGTTCAAATCCTGGGTAAGCTACTCATGTCTGTTGGTTTTCTGTTGTCTAGTGTTCTACTTCTTTATTTCTTACGAGTGCCTGAAAACATACCTTTATGTTCGTTTCATATTAATTTACCGTTTACAGGCCTCGGGTTTAACTTCCTTAAATGTTATAAAGATTTTACGTGCTAGGGGCTGGACAAAACTTGAGCAAAATATGTTGTGACGTCATTGCACCTCATACATCCAGATCCACCGTATTTAAGCAGCGGCAATTTTGAAAAGTCATACACAAGCAAACTTTAGTTTTACGAATCGTGCCGATTCGTGCCAATGATGCGACAGTTCTCAATAATCGTCTGGTCCATGACACCATCAAAAGTCTTATCGCTCACAAGTCCTTACCCTCTAGCGCTTCTCATCTCCGTTTTGACAATAGTTGTCTGGGCAAACCTGTGTTTTATATGCTTCCCAAAATTCATAAACCCTCTAACCCTGGGAGACCCATTGTCTCTGCCTGTGCCTGCCCTACCGAACATATATCAGACTTCCTCGACGGTATCTTCCAGCCTATTGTAGAGCAGCTTCCTTCCTTCTTAAAGGACACAAACCATGCTCTTACTACTTTTTCATCCATCCAGCTTTCCCCAGACTATACCTACCGTTTATTTCTGTTAGATGTTTGCTCGCTTTACACTTCCATTCCTCACTCTGATGGTCTCCGAGCTCTCCTGTTTTTCCTGGACCAGCGCACGCACCCCTCTATCACTACAGAGACTCTCATGCGCCTTGCAGAACTTGTCCTTCAACTCAATTCCTTTGAGTTCAATGGACAGTTCTTTGACCAAATTAGTGGAGTTGCCATGGGCACCAAGATGGGTCCCAGTTATGCCTGCCGGGGCTACCTGGAGTATCAGGTGTGGCAGCAGTATCCTGGACTTTTTCCATTGATGTATCTTAGATACGTAGATGATGGCATAGGTCTCACTGATATGCCAGAGGTTGACCTATCTAGGTTCATTAACTTCATTAATAACTTCCACCCTGCGATCCAATTCACCTCTCACATCTCCATTGTCTCTGTTAATTTCTTCGACATCGTTGTCACCATCCCTTCCCCCCCCCCCCCCAACCTAACCACTTCGGTGTACTACAAACCCACCGATGCACACAGTTACCTCCTTTATACTTCCTTTCATCCTCCGGCTTGTCGTGACTCCTTGCCTTTCTCACAACTTCTCCGTCTCCGTCGGTTATGCCAATATGATGACAACTTTCTATGCCGAGCACAAGAAATGTTGGACTTCTTTTGTAACAGACAGTATCCAGAGGATGTTCTTACCTCTGCCTTAGAGCGTGTTCTCCCTATCTCACGCCTAGAGGCCCTCAAACCCCGCCTAAATACCTCCTCTGATAGAGTCAAGTTAATAATCACCTATCACCCTCACAACACTGCTGTCAAAAGGATCCTGTATCGTCACCTACCTCTCCTCCAAGCTGACCCAGCGGCGCGGGAAGTGTTTAGTGAGCCACCCTTGCTGGCATATAGACGGGATAAAAATTGGAGGGATCTCTTAGTCCACAGCCGTCTGAAAACTGTCAACGATGGCCACTTTGGGACCCAGCCATGTAACCGAACTCGATGTAAGACATGTCAGTATGTAATCGAAACACGTTCAGTCTCGTTCCCTAACGCCAAGTTCACCATCACCCATGGCTTCACATGTGAGTCACGCAACGTCATTTATGCTATTATATGCAAACGTTGCACCATTACTTACAAACGGGCACACGACTAGGCGACCGATTCTGCAGACACCTCTACGACAACTCTCAGTTTAAATCCACGCCTGTGGCCATCCACGTCAATGGCCCTGACCACCACGGTGCCACTGACATCCAGGTGACAGCCATCAGGTCCTGTTCCTCGGACGCCAACAGTCCGTTTCGCCAGGAACAACGCCTCATCCATCTTATGGGTTGCCTTAAACAACACGGTTTGAATACCCAACATTCTTTTGTCTGAGACGCCTTTCTCAATCTAGTCCCTATTGTATTATGACTGTCTACTTTGATGCGATCACCCATAATTTTTATTTTTATTTTTTTTATTTTTTTTATTATTTTATTTTTTCTTATTTTTTTTTATTTATTTATTTTTTATTTTTTAAATATTTTATTTATTTATTTAATTTATTTATTTATTTATTTTATTTATTTATTTTTTTATTTATTTATTTTATTTTATTTTATTTATTTATTTATTTATTTTTTTTAAATCGCTTTTCCCTCATTTTATATATTTTAACTTTAATATTATTATTATTTTATTATTATTATTAATTTTTTTTAATTTATTTATTTTTTTTCTCTCACTCTTTTCCGGTCCTTGTTTTCATTATTTCTTATTTTTTGTTTTTAGTGTACTATTGACTTGCGCTTTCCGGTTTAGTGGCAGCCATCTTGCTTCACCGTGTGACTGGACACAAGGGAGGTTTTTTCTCTTATTTTTATAGTTTCATGTTCTGTACTTAATTCTCATTTTCTTTCCCTTCTGTCTCTTGTTTGTCTGTCTGATGAGACTACAAGCATCTACACTAGGTTAGTGTAAACCTTTAGGAAGAGGCTATCCACATGGTCTGTGTTGTTTCAGGATTCATATTGAAGAAACAGAATCTAAGAGTGAGTTCCAGAAGTGTAATCTTGCATCGAGTCAAAGAACACTCATCCTGAACCATTCCTGTTTGCTAGCTCCATACTGTTTGGTAGTGCAGTGAAGATTCTACGGCGTTGTTTTAACACACCTACAAGTGACTAGTGGACGAAATTATTGATCATCACTCCAAAATAAGTTTCAACAGTCACAACAGGTTAAACAATCAGTAACCAGAATAAACTCAAGTGACGAAGGAACTTTGTTACATTCAGTGAGATAACAGATTAACGAAATAATTTTTTAGAATACATCCAGTACTATACAGAACTTTGTGAAGTGAAAATTCAAATTGGCTTGCTGCATAACTGGTTTAAAAAAAAAAAAAAAAAAAAAAAAAAAAAAAAAAATATTATATATATATATATATATATAGATATATATATATATATAGATATATATATATATATATATATATATATATATATATATATATATGTCGTAGATTTTCGATAGGAGAATTAAGACTTGGGTTGGTCCCTTCTGAATAGGTTGGAATGAGTGAGAGTCACAGTGTGAGTTAGTAAAGGAAATAGATTCCACGAGTGAGATGGTAGAATAGTGATAGAGGCTGTCTCTGAGATGCGAGAAAATCTTCTCTCTCTCTCTCTCTCTCTCTCTCTCTCTCTCTCTCTCACCTATCTTCTACGACAGATTTTAAGCACTCAGACAGTCTACCACATATACATTAAATATATGTATACCACCAGATCTCTACCCACTCACGTGCACGCACATACAGTGACGACAGGTAGACACACAGACGTGGGGAAACTATAACAATGATTATATAGATATTTAGAACGAGCTGACCAACACGCTGATTAATTTATGGTTAAGTTTATTTATCATATTAAACTTACGACACAACATATAAAATTTACATCAAAAGAAAACATATACAAATAGTCATAAAATTCAAGAAAATGCTACAAGAATGATATCCCCGTTATGCCCTTAACTCTAGGTTTAGCCCACAGCCCCGTTAGGATGACAGATGATGGCCCAAAGAATTAGAGATGCATATGGTTAGGGTCTAATATTGTCCCCTTTCTTGACGGTAAGAACTGACTTATGACAGCAGTATCTATTCTAAAGGAACAATATGGTTAGCTCTACTTGCATATACAATTAGGACAGCCCAAAATGGGTGCCAAATTACAACAATGGTGAAATCACTCAGTCCTACATTCACTCTAGACATTCAGCCGTGTACACGTGCACATACTCACTGCGTTGGTAGACATATCTGGAAACAAAATTTTGTTAGGACATTCACATACAGAATCACCAGGGGTAGTCGTAGCCAAGAAAACCCCAGCTCCACAAAGTCAGATAGAATTCACTGCTTCGGGGAACGTTTCCTTGGTATTTCTTATTCTAGGATATCTGTCTATGTCACATTAAAATCTTTCCTCCAGGCACGAAAGTTTACAGCGAGCACCGTGTCAATAGCTTAGGATTTCTAGTAATAGGAATGTCAGGTCGGTGCTTTCTCTCAGTATAGGATTT
>JAMPIV010017633.1:112500-187132 GCA_024509875.1 Oreohelix idahoensis
GCCTCAGGCCGAGTAGTGCATAAATCAGTGCACGTGATGACATATCTGTGACCTCTAGCAGATGTAAGAGAAACAGGACCGATAATGTCTACGGCCATCTTATCAAACGGTCGAACAGAGATATCACAGGCTTGAATCGGAGCAACATGAAACGCTCCCATAGATTTAACTTCCTGACAAGTAATGCAGGAGCGCACATAGGACGATACGTCTCTGGAAATACATGGCCAAAAGAAAGAAGACAACACTCTGGAACGGGTGCGAGTATAACCCATATGACCCGCACAATGGGAGTCATGTGCATGTCGCAAAATGTATGGGTGAAGTTTAATAGGCACAATAACTTGGTGTTTGACAGTAGAGTCATCTATAAAGTTTCTATCTAATTTCTCATTTTAAGAGTAAACCAGTGTTTAGGACTTTTCTGTAAGTCAACATCCTTATTTTTGACAATAGTGAAAAATGTTTGTACGGAGTTATCTTCTCTTTGAAGCTTAGCTAAAGACACTCTGTGTATGACAGAATGAACCTCAATGTCATCCTGAGTCATTGGGTCGATCGCTATATTTTCATCAATTTCCAGTGCTTGTCCCTGGGCACATGTGGTAACTGCATTGGCAGTTAACAGATTATGTTTTTCCCACATCTCAATCTCTTCTATTGAGCAATCTTTCTTCTGGTGAGCAATCTTTGCTCCCGTGGATACGACCAACCGTTAAATCAGCAACATGATTTTTCAACATGTATACCTTCACCTTTCCTGAAAAAATGGGGTATGGATATCAACAATAGCTCTGGGATAAAATTCAATTGTACCCCCGAAATTAATACATTTAACAAAGCCGCCCATCGAGTAGGAAGGATAAACAAGCGACTGTCTGATCCCAACAGTAGTTGAACCTGAATCCCGTAGTACTGACACTTGGGTACCATTCAGTAATCCCCTGTTAAAAACGAGAGTGCCTGTGCCATCATGAGCCGAGAGGCCAGTCACAGCATGGAACGGATGCGCGCACTTCAATACCGAAGTAATATCTGCCTGAAAAAAGAGTTAGACATTTCTGGCAATGAGAAGCAACATCAAAATCGAATGTACAACACGCAGCTGATTGATTCTGAACACCTATTTCCTGATTAATTATTGGTGCATTACCAGTAAGTGCTGCATCAGTGTTCTGTTCTGAACGTATAGGAGCACGAGAACGTGATGGTTGTCTTTGGCGATCAAAGGAATTACCTTGATTCCTATAGCTCTGTGTATTATTTCTATTTGCGTAGGTTTCATTTTTAGAATCATTATTATAGTAATTGTTATTATAAGGATAGAAATTATTCTGTCTCCTCCAATTTGAATTTTGTTGGGAATTATTAGTTCTAAATTGAGGCGACTGATTTCTGAATTGTTGCCTACCTCTGTTGTAATTTTCATTCCTGTTAAAGTTCCCGTTCCTTTTGTAATTATTATCATTGTACCTCCTTGGCATAAAATTCCTGTCCAGGCTGAGATCTTTGTCTAACATTTTTGTTATTCCAAGTTGCGGCTGAAGCAACTGGTAGTGATTCTTTAATAAGGTTATTGCTAATACAAGCACCAGGATGTGCCGTACAATATTGTTTTGCAATTTCTTCTAATAAAGATATGGTCGTAGGCTTGCGTTCATGCAAGAAAGACCAGAATGGCATACTAACAGAGGATAACACCTTATCCCTTAACAATAGATCCATAAGACCATCATATGTTTTCTCAATTCCTGAGAGTTGAACCCATCTGTTAAAAGTAAGTCGTATGGCACAGATGAATTCAGAGAAGTCCTTCCCAGTTTCAGGAATCATAGTTTTAAATCTCATACGATATCCCTCTGCATCAAGTTGGTAGCGTTTTAATAATAGAGCTCTAGCAGCATCATAATTATTTTTAACAGTCTCATCCATTGTGCACAAAGCAGTCAATGGCTCTCCACTCAAAAATTCCATAAGTTTAGCACTCTATTGAGATTAGTCTAATTTATGTGCTTCACATACACTTTCATAGCGACTTAGGAAGCATGAAATATTATCAAGACCTGGGTTAAAAATTGGTAAGCGAAATTTAGCATTACAGTTATTTTTACCCGAGGAACTAGGAGAATCTGAATTACCATTATGTCCAACTGGACCCCTTAATTTCAATTCCTCTAAATGGAGAAGCATCATTTCCTTCTCATGTGCCAATGTCAAAATTTTCCTCTCCTCCATTTCTCTATCCTGTTGCATTTTTCTTTCTTCTGCAAGAAGTCTCTTCTCCTCTATTTCTCTATCATGTTGCATTCTTCTTTCTTCCAAATAATCATCTTCTTCTTCTCTTCCAACTCTTCAAGATGCCTTATTTTCAGCTTTTTTCTCTTCTAATTCACGTATCTTCTCTTCTTCTTTTCCTCTAATTCACGCCTTTTCTCTTCTTTAGCTTTCTGTTCTTTGAAATCTTGTTTTGCCTTAGCCAACTCAGTCATGGCAAATTCCTTCAAAACCTCACCTTTATAACCAAATGCTTTTCCCTGCTCGATAAAGTATTCCAATGAAGCCATGTTAATTAATAATGTGACTCACTTAGTCGATATATAATGGCTTGTTGCTTTTACAATTTTATGTAAGCAATGAATGTAGCAATTGTTTATAGCAATAATAACAATGCAGATTTTTATAATATTAATGTAGTGTAGCAAAGGAAAATAAATAGTGCAAGTAAAATTAATTATCTATGAAATAATATCATAAGAACAGAACAAGAACAAACAGTGAAACATTAGCAGCAAGAACAGAAAATTGTAACAGTGAACAAAAAGAAAACAGCAAATAGGTCAATCTTACTGCTAAAAATAGACTAGACAGGATCCAGACACATTTATAAACAGATACATTGTAAAAACTAAGCGATAGGCAGATTAGACCAACAACACGAACAAACTATCACAAAACTAATGAAAATAGAACTAGACAACAATGCATTTACAAACGGATAAACGACACGTCACAACTAACATGAATTATCGTAAAAATCATTTAGCAGTCAGAAAAACATCGGCGAGGTTTGCTAGAGCCGGAAATCACTGCTCAAATGAAATTTACAATACTAGTCCCTACAGAACATTCAATGTGCGGTCATCTTGCAATGACATGGTCTCGCTTGCATTGAATGAACCACCCAACCTCCCGCAGAGACAACAGAACATGAATAGACACACAAAGACACAAAGAGCAAGGATTAAAAAGGGTTTATCAATACTACTCGATCAAAAAGTGTAAAAAATGGGCCATTTATCTTTTAAAACCGAGATCCCTCCAGATGCTAGCCTGAGCATCAAAATACGACGCTAATGAAGGTCGCTGCCACCTTGACACGTAGATATGAGTGCTAAGGGAAGTAAAGGCCACGAACATCAGCCGACAAACGACAGCAGATTTGAAAGAACCGACATCTGGCAGGGGACTTGACGTGGAGCATCCATTTCAAACTTCATACAAAAAAATGATGGGTTTCCAGCTGATTCCAGCTAACATGCGCACTAGTTACTTGAATATGCAAATCAGGGTCAGCGGTGATAAAATTACACAAAGTCCTTGAGGAAAAAAAATCTGCATCTCAAAGTCGTTCAAAATCCTGAAGTTTCTTTTCTGATCTTACATTAATTTTCGTTCCCCATACTGGCCACCATGTATTCTTTGTTACAGATGGGGGTTTCTTGATTAACAGAATAAGATGCAGACTGGTACATTAAACAAGTTCATCACAATATGGATGCATCATTCTGGTCATACGAATGTCGATGGGTATACTGATGATAATGATGGAACAGTTCATAGATCAATCCAAGTACTGAGGTGGATGGATCCACATATAACTGACATTTTTATTAACTAGTATATATAAAGTTCATTGCATTGGCATAGCAATAATTCATCATCATGTGACGTATTCTTTCCAGAACGTTGTCTCCATTACAGCTGCTCTGAACGCATCACGATTCTGGGCAAGTCGACCTGCATCAGCCAAAGACAAGTTCAGACTCTCTGTGATGTCCTGGGTCCACCGTCGTCTAGGTCGACCCCTTCCCCTTTTTCCAGAGACCATGCCTTCCATCACTGTTTTTTCCAGACTATTATGTCTTTTTATATGACCGAAAAATTTCAGCTTCCTTATTGCGATGGTATTTAGGAGCCAATGTTCCTGTACGTTTAGTGAGTGCAGTACTTCTCTGTTGGTCTTTTTTTCTGTCCAGGGTATTCTCAACATCCTTCTGTAGCATTTCATTTCGAATGATGTAATCTTTTTGCAACTGTTTTATTGAGTGTCCAAGTCTCGCAGCCGTATGTTGCTACTGGGAATATACATGCTCTGATCAGTTGTAACTTTGTTTCTTTGCTTGTGCCTTGCCATAGGTTTTTCATCTGTATTAGCTTATGTGAAGCAATTGCAAGTCTTCTTTTAATTTCTACTGCACAGTCGCTAGAGCTGTTAATGATTGATCCTAAGTATTCGAATTCATTGACACTTTCCAGTTCTTCGTTATCAATTTCAATTTCTGGTTTGGTCTTTACTTTGTCTGTTGTCAATACTTTGGTCTTCTTGGTGTTTAGGTATAGATTCTGGGCCTCGCTGTGTTTTTTGGTGGACAGAAGTAATTGTTCAAGTCCTTCTGGGTTGGTCGATAGGAGGACTGTGTCGTCAGCATATCTGATTTCCGGGATCTGGTACCCGCCGATGTTAAATGAGTCAAACTCTGTGTGTTCTTGGTCATCTCTTACGTTTCTCATGATATTCTCGGCATAAATATTAAACAGGTAAGGGGAAAGGGCACAGCCTTGTCTTACTCCTTTCTGTACTTCAAACCATTCTGATGTTTCCCCCTCTATTCTTACGGCTGCCTGTTGTTCTTGGTACAGCAGTGCGATGAGTTGTATAAGGTGGTTTGGAAATCCCATATTTTTCATAATAGCCCATAACTGCTGATGTTGTACACAATCGAAAGCTTTGGTGTAATCAATGAAACAAGTATGTAGGTCAACGTTGAATTCTCTACACTTTTCTATGATGATCCTCATGTTGAATATATGATCTCTAGTGCCTCTACCTGGTCGAAATCCCGCCTGTACTTCATTTATTTCTGTTTCTAGCTTTTGTTGCATCCTTTTCATTATGATTTGTAAAAGTATTTTGCTGGCATGGCTTATAAGAGCTATAGTTCTCTAGTTTGTGCACAGTTTCAGGTTGCCCTTTTTTGGCAAGGGTATGTAAATTGATCTTTTCCATTCCCTGGGCCAAATTCCGCTTTGCCAGATCTTGCAGCATAATGCATGGTGTATACGAGCGCTGCCTTCTCCTCCTGCCTGTATCATTTCAGCTGTTATTTCATCACAACCAGGAGATTTTCCACTTTTTAAGTGTTTGATTGCATTCCGGACTTCCTCTATGGTAGGTTCTGGTTCACGTTCCGCTTCATCCATGACGTTGTTATCTGCCGCTTTGTTTATTTCCGTATACATTTCTTGACAGTACTCCTTCCATCTGTTCAGAATATCTTTACGTTCTGTTAGAGTGTCGCCTTTCGTGTCGTTTATTGCTCGAGGTGATGATTTAAAGTTGCTGTTTTTCAATGTTCTTACTTCAGAAAACATATTCGTACTCAATCCCTGTTCGCGCATTTCCTCTATTTTCCTGCAGGTGTCGTTTATGTATTGTTGTTTGTCTTGTCTGACTCGTTTTTTAATCTGCTTTGTATATTCCTTGTACAACTCCTGATTTTCTGTATCTTTTTTGGACTTCATTTTTCTTCTCTCTACCACCAACTTCAGTGTTTCGTCTGAGATGTATTCTCGTCTCTTTATACTTCTTTTAGGAATTAACCTCTGTGCATTTGTAATATATACATCTCTGATGTTATTAGCAAGTTCATCTGGTGTCATTTCCTCTTGTACTGCCATAAGAATGTCAAATTTGTTCTGAATATCGACACTGTACTCTTCTGGTATGGCGCTTGTGTCATAACGTATTACTTTGTCGCTTGTAACGACTTTTTTCAATTTGATCTTGAAGTTTGCAGCAAGAAGTTCATGGTCGGAGTCACAGTCTGCTCCTGGGAACGTCTTGATGGATGAGATACAAGATCGCCACCTTTGTTGTATTAAGATATAATCTATTTGGTTCTTGCTTTTTCCGTCCGGTGACGTCCATGTATATAGTCTTCTAGGGTGTTGCATAAAAAGAGTATTCGTGATGACTAGGTTGTTTTCTAGGCAGAATGTTGTCAAGCGTTCTCCTCTCTCATTTCTCTGGCCCAATCCATAACTTCCTTTCACTCTTTTTTTCATGTTCTAATCTTTCGTTTCCAACTTTGGCATTAAAATCTCCCATTATTATCCTAATATCTTGCTTATTTGCTTTCTCTAATGCATTTTGCAGTTCATTGTAAAAATCTTCAATTTCCTGTTCTTCAGCAGCTGCTGTTGGCGCATATGTTTGTATAATTGTGATGTTCTTTCTTTTTCCTTTCAGTCTGATTGTGACAATGCGGTCATTTATGGGATTATATCCTAATAGGGAGGCAGCTGTCCTTTTAGGCAGGTAGAAGCCGACGCCGCTCTGACCTCCTCTCTCTTTGCCTGAGTATATGAATGTTCCTCCTGATGGAATCGAAAAGTGTCCCTGGCCCGACCATCTGTGCTCTGAGATGCCCAGGATATCGATGTTTAGTCTTTCCATCTCGTTCTTCACTATGTACTGTTTTCCTTGGTATAAGCTTCTGACGTTCCATGTTCCTATTTTGATTATTTTTCTAAGACCGATGACATGCTTTTCCGTGGTAACACAGTCAGGCTTTTGGCCGTCATCACGATTACCTGTACTGACGCTGCCAACGATCTCTTCCCCAGTTAAATATGATCTGCCTGGCCTGGGGGCCTCACCACCAGATCTTTGTGTAGTATTCAGATTAGCCATTATGGATTTCTTGGCATTGTACATCCAGTAGTTTGCCATTGCTTTCTGGATGGTTCTGGCCGCTTACCATTACAGTCCATGGTGCGCCCTCAGCCCGATACCAGGCCTTTCCAACTCCTGCCCTAGAAGCCGTTGTCAAAATGTTATTGATCATCCGCCCGTTCGGCCAGCAGTTGTGTGTACTGTTTAAGGGGGACCTCCCTTTTTCAATTTACTCATGTAGTTTGGCCGGCCAGTCAAAGCCGTTGCCCGGGGGGTGGCGCTGCCGTACACAAGCAGACATGAGCTGAACTGGAGTGGGGGAACCAAATAGGATCCAGGCCATCCTCAAAAAGAGGAAGTGACTGCCTCTCACCGTGAGGTACTATCCCTTACACACTCCAGCCCTACCCCCTCAATAATTACATACATGATGTTGAATCTTCCAACAGTCTTTTCTCATCAATACATTTTTGGCCGCTGTACTAGGGGTGCATACTGACGATGATCACCCAAGTATTGTGGACCAGATAAAATGGCAGATACAATATTAAATTGTAGAATACTTATCTACAGATACGGAATGTTGCTAGCTGGTTTCTTTACATTTATTACTGTTGCAAACTGTTATTGTGACTTGTACATCTGTCGTGGTATGACATGATGATCAGGACTGGCCGAAATGGTGTGGGGAGGGTATATATAAGTCCATAGACGCGAATGGGTATAGGTCCTTGATCAACTATTCATAGTACACACACACACACCCTCATACCCCATGTAGAAGTCAGGAAGGTTGAAAACGACTTGTACGGTTCCAACTATTTATTACGATACCACACGTATACGTTGACATTAAAAATATATACTGTCATTAGGACAAGGTTCAAGCACATCAACATCATATAGATAATCTTAGCTCACTGCATCCAATACAACAGAGACTCTGGCAATATAGCCGCATAAGTGCCAGGCTTCAAAATATCTAATGTTCTCTGTATTTACTCTGACAAAACAAGTCATGTAAATCTTTGGCAATATAGCCGCATAAGTGCCGGACTTCAAAATATCTAATGTTCTCTGTATTCCCCTGACAAAACAAGTCATGTAAATTTTTGGCAATATAGTCGCATAAGTGCCGGGCCTCAAAATATCTAATGTTCTCTGTATTTCTTCTGACAAAACAAGTCATGTAAATCTTTTTCAATATAGCCGCATAAGTGCCGGGCTTCAAAATATCTAATGTTCTCTGTATTTCCTCTGACAAAACAAGTCATGTAGAACTTTGCTACAAAATAGCGTAAAAAGTACTTTTACCTTTACTGCAATCTAGGAATAAGTCACTTAAACATACGCCATATCCTTGGCTCACAGAAATATATCAGAAATATATCAGGGGAAAATCTCAGACATTTCTATCACACAAAAACTCTGTTCCCCGATCACACAGTCAGAGAAAAAATGGCTGAACACCTTCTCAGCCAAAACGCCCAGGCCGACTGTCACGAGATACAGTCTCCCGTTCCCACCAAACCATCACACATGCACGAATCCTCGCGTGGCGTGAGTTTAGCTCACACGAGAACAATCTACGAACAGAAAATCTTAAATGACCAAATGACAAGTCAATTGAGATAACAACTATATCAGACCTGTACCAAAAAGTATTACAACCTGTAAACTCCCTTAGACCATAGTATAAAAAACTTTTACATCCCCAGCTTAAAACAAACTGACTTTAACAGTCTACCGCACCCTCGGGTAAAAAAAAAAACCTTTTTTTTTGAAAACATACATCGAATAGAAAAACAAATGAGGGCGGTAGCATAAAAATATCTACACTTAAGTATACTCTAAATAAAATCATAAACAAAACGGGAATACGAGAAACCACAAGGAATGCAGATAGACCGCCATGATATCATAAGAAAAAGTAGAAAAGTGACGAGTGAACAAAGACAAGGTGGGATACGAAAGGAAAGAGTAAGGATGTAGGGAAGAAATGCCCTAAGAATGAAGAAGACAAAAATATGACATGGTAATCAAAACCAATGCATAGCATAAATGAATACCATAGAAATATAGTAGCGTAGATGACAATCTAAATTCATTTACACACCCCAAAAAATAAATAATGAGCATGATAACCCAGACAACAGGCTCATAACATATAAATGATGCGCCTATAAAGGGCAAAAAAATATACAACGCCACATACCAGGCTATTACTGACGCACAAAGGAGCGTCTGGAGATAAAAGTATCTCACACATTAAGAGAAAATATTTTCTCATAGTACTAATATTACATAAAAAATGAGCTGCCGCAATCACCCAAAAAAGTGCTGGGAACAATGCTAGAAAAAAATCACATACATATGATTTCATATATCCCAACAAAAAATACAGTATCAACATGTCTCGCAATGATAAATTACAAAAATAGAGGTGTCATTACCATATTGTACTTACAACATAGTAACCTACAATAGTATCGTAACACTATCATATTTAAAAAAAAATTATACCACATCATAATACAATATCTTTCATCATAATATCGTATACAAATGTACAATAATGTTAACCATCTCTAGCAAGTACAAATAAGAGATGACTTCCGAAGTCAGAGAACATTCTGTATTCAAGAGGGCACCACAGACATCTAAAGTAGCGTCAAATGCCAAATGGTACATAGGGACGTCAAATCTTGAAATATCTGGAAAACTGTTGAGACTCTCCATATAACAGCACTGACTCGCTGGGAAAGCTTATGCTGTGAAACGATACAAATGAGAATCTCTGTTTGATAACCGTAGGATTTTAAAGTATATAACACTTAATTTAAATCTCTACTTATCAAATGTGGCCGAGTAAACTTCCGGCCCTTATATGGTGATAATCAAACCTTCTTCCGTTACACTAGAGAAGGTAACAGAGAAAGTAATACAAACTAATCTGAAATCATGAATTAAACAGGGTCATAAAAGTATCTGAGGAAAATAGTAGCATGTAATTTATGTAGAGAAAAGTCGTGAGTATACACATGCTACCCACGTCAAAAGGCAAATCTAGAGGATGGTAATGATGACTTAGAGCGTCATGACGGCTGACAATCTGAGATTTTGCGCAAGACAAAGGAAATGCAGTAGATAAATGCGTACATCCTAAAGGCTGAACTGACGTCATAGCCTGTGTACTGGGCAAAGAGAGACACAAGAAGCATACAATAACGATGCAAAACCAGACATTGATAAACTTGGACCTAAGTCGAAGTTTAAAAGAAAAGCAGTAAGTTCGACAAAAAGTCGTAAAAGACGAAGATACTGAGCTAACCGGCCCAGCAAGAAAAGTAAAGAAACTCATAAGGTATAGATATGTACTAACAATTAAGTTCGTACATGTAGCAAATAAAACACTCGCCATTACAGTAAAGAAGTTGCCATTAACGTGACTGGATATAGACTCAGTCGTAGCACTACAGTTAGTGTCTGTGTCAGACAAAATCGAAGGATCTTCTACAATTGTAGTTAAAGAAAAGTTAAAGTTAGAGTTGCGACGTACTGAGGTATGTCGAGCTGGGCTAAAAGAAGCACGACCTTTATCATTATGAACAATCGTATCATCAATACTGCAAGATTGTCCAAAATTAGGAGAATGAATCACGTTAGCAGATTGTACCTGGTGAAAAGATTTTGGAACAGTCCCTAAGGTAGAAGCAGTAAGGTGATGTTGCTGTTCCCAAGCAGCAATTTGTACCGGCGTACAAACCTTTACACCATGTATCTGTCCGACAGTAAGGTCGGCGATAGGTGCTCTGGGCAAACATGCGTGTATATAACCAGTGAAAAATTGTGTAGCAATGTGGACTATGGCAGTCGGAAAAGTCTCAACTGTCCCACCGAATGTTATACATTTCACCATATTACCAGTTGCACAAGATGGATGGAATAGAGACTGTCTAATCCCAGCAGTTGCGCATCCCGAATAAAAAAGAACTGAGACTGGATTATTATTCGCAAACCCTTTATGTAGAGTAAGAGACCCTCTTCCGTCATGCGCAGCTGCGACAGGAAGAGGGGGTAGAGTATGACCGATCTCAAGGTAGTTATAGATGTAGGTTGGAATAGAGTTGTGCATTTCGGGCATTGAGATGCCCTCTCAAAATCGAAAGCAGAGCAACCAATAGCATTAGAGATACTATTATTATTGTTACCTTGATTATTAACAACCTGGGACTCTTGTTGAGCCGAGTAAGCATGGCGATTAGATCTATTATTTTTTGGAGATCTATTGTCATATCGCGATCTATCATTTTGAGATCTACCGTTATATCGCGAGCTATCACGACTATTATCTCTATTGAGAGCATTGTTATTCGCTCTATGAAATTATTGTTCTGATTCGAACCCCAGTTTTCATAGTTGCGATTGTCATTTCCCCTTTGATCACAATTTCTATTAGATGGGTTTTGTTGTCTCCGTGAAAAGTTATTATCGGGTTGATAACCTCTATTGTAGTAACCTCTTCTAAAGTTCCTATAATTATTAGAACCAAAATGTTGAGGACTGTTAAATTGCCTCCAGTTCCTCGGAGAAAGAAAATTATTACGTGATGGACGCCCTTGGTACTGTCCACAATCCCGATTACCTCTCCTAGCAAAATTGTTTTTATTTTTGCCTGTGGCAATGTGCTTAACGGCTGCATTATAGTGGCTGAGCTGAGTACGATGAGTAACCGGAATGGTAGAATCTTTATCGTTCCGCACATAATGAGAATCATTCTGGGAACTAGCACTAATAATTTTGTTCTCCGTTACTAATTTATCAAAAATTTGAAAAGTCGATGCACGGTTTGTCTGAGGAGCCTTGTCATGACATTTATCAAAGTTTTTACCGTGATCTACAGGACTGACTGTTACAGTCGGATTACTTTTGTTGGCCTTACGCCAAGAATCACTCCTATCCGAGGCAGTATCGTTATTCCGTGGGAAATTATATTTGCCACGAAAAGATTTGTTTACCCCATGTTTAGTGTTACTGTTAGCATTGAGTACATGTGGCTGACTCTTTGCATTTGTAACATATTGACCATTAGGTTTATGTCTAACTTTATCCACCTTGGCAGTAGACAACATCTTGTTGTACAAAACAATATATAATAGTGCATTAGTTCTGTTACGAAGTTTTGTAATTTCTACTTCTGCAACAGCTTTCTCTCTAGTACCAGCTTTATGAATTCTTTCGTTGACTTTAACCTGAAACCTGTTGTAATCTACTCTCAAGTCATGTAACTCAGAAATAAGAGTCTTTTCTTTAACAAATCTATCGCTTAGATCCAATCTCAATTTTTCCTTCTGAGACGTAGTCTCCAATTTAAGGTTCTTAATTTCCTGTTGGTGAAATTTGATATTCTCTAAAATCTTAGCTTTCTCCTGAACAAGTTCAAGTCTGAGTGCTTCCATAGCACTATTATCTATAGTCATAAGCTCATCAATCTTTTCATAAAAAACCATATTTTCTCATTCACTATCATTCGCGTCTATGGACTTATCTATACCCTCCCCACGTTGGCCAACACTGTTGCTAGCTGGTTTCTTTACATTTATTACTGTTGCAAACTGTTATTGTGACTTATACAGCTGTCGTGGTATGACATGATGATCAGGAGTGGCCGAAATGGTATGTGGAGGGTATAGATAATTCCATAGACGCTAATGGGTATAGGTCCTTGATCAACTATTCATAGTACACACACACCCTCATACCACATGTAGACGTCAGGAAGATTGAAAACGACTTGTACGGTTCCAACTATTTATTACGATACAACACGTATACGTTGACGTAAAAAAATATATATATATACTGTCATTAGGACAAGGTTCAAGCACATCAACATCATATAGATAATCTTAGTTCACTGCATCCAATACAACAGAGACTCTGGCAAAATAAGCCACATAAGTGCCGGACTTCAAAATATCTAATGTTCTCTCCATTCCTCTGACAAAGCAAGTCATGTAAATCTTTGGCAATATAGCCGCATAAGTGCCGGGCTTCAAAATATCTAATGTTCTCTGTATTCCTCTGACAAAACAAGTCATGTAAATCTTTGGCAATATAGCCGCATAAGTGCCGGGCTTCAAAATATCTAATGTTCTCTGTATTCCTCTGACAAAACAAGTCATGTAGAACTTTGCTACAAAATAGCGTAAAAAGTACTTTTACCTTTCCTGCCATCCAGGAATAAGTCACTTAAACATACGCCATATCCTTGGCTCACAGAAATATATCAGAAATATATCAGGGGAAAATCTCAGACATTTCTATCACACAAAAACTCTGTTCCCCGATCACACAGTCAGAGAAAAAATGGCTGAACACCTTCTCAGCCAAAACGCCCAGGCCGACTGTCACGAGATACAGTCTCCCGGTCCCGCCAAACCATCACACATGCGCGAATCCTCGCGTGGCGTGAGTTTAGCTCACACGAGAACAATCTTACTTACTTACTTAGTCGTTCCCCTTCTACCGTGAGGTGTAGAGGTTTGGAAGAGAGAGCGCCAGACTATTCTATCAGCTGTCTTCTTCCTGACATGGTTCCATTCTAGTCCTCGGTCCTTCAAAGATTTCTAATGTTGTCCTCCAAGCGGACTCTGGGTCGTCCTGGGGGTCTGGATCCCTGGCTCTTTGTTTCCCATGCTTGTCGTGGTAGCCGATCTTCTCCCATTCTGCAGACATGGCCAAACCATTTTAGTTGGGACTGTTCTATTTGGGTCTGCAGCGGGTGGGATTTTAGGCCTTGACGTACCGTCTGGTTGCGTACCATGTCTCTTCTTGTTACTTCAACCACCTTCCTCAGATACCTCATTTCTGAGGTTTGGATCTGGCTTTTGTGGGTTGTAGTCATTGCCCATGACTCGCATCCATATGTCAAGACTGGGACATAGGTGGAGCGGTATACAGCCATCTTCGTTTTCTTACCAACCTCTTTCTTGCTGAGGAATCCTCGATTTATGGCCTGAAAAAGTCTCCCAGCCGCTGCTTTTCGAGTGGCCAACTCTTCTTTGATGCCTCCCTTTCGGTCTATAATAGCTCCGAGATATTTAAAGTGGTCGACCTGCTCCAGGACCTGTTCTCCCAACTTAATCTGATGTTTTCTTTCTTTTCGTGATATCACCATGGATTTTGTTTTAGAGCTGCTTATGACCATCCCTCTCTTCTCCAGCTCTTCCTTCCAGACTTGCAGATTGGATTGGAGATGTGTCTCTGATTTAGCAATCAGGACAACATCATCAGCAAATGCTAGCTCTGAAATACAGACCTGTCTCATCTTCCAGTACCCCACTGAATACTTTCTTGTTCTCTCCTTACATGCCTTGATGACATCCATCGTCCATGAGGAGTATGAAAAGAAAAGGTGACAGGATATCGCCTTGTCTTACACCAGTGGTGGTCCTGAACTCTTCTGACTTATAGTTTGCTGTCCTCACATAATTTCTGCAAGACTTGTAGAAGCTCTGTATAGCATGAATCAGAGGTGCTGGAATGTTCTTCTTTGCCAAACTGTCCCAAAGTTTGCTCCAGGGGACCCTGTCAAATGCCTTTTCCAGATCTATGAAACAAAGATAGATCTCACTCTTGTACTCAAGGGCTTTTTCACTCAGCTGCCTGAGTGTGAAGATTAGGTCTTGAGTACTTCGGTTTGCTCGGAATCCGCACTGGGCTTCATCCAATTGTGGCTCAGCTAGGCATCGGAGTCTCTGCTCTAGGATTCTAGAGTAGATTTTACTAGGGACACTGAGAAGGGATATGCCTCTGTGGTTTCCACATTGTCGATTGTCACCCTTTTTGAAAATCGGTGTTATGATGGCAATCTCCCAATCCTTTGGTATGGCCTTGTTGCACCACGCTGCCTGTAGGACCCTTAGGAGTAATAGGTCGCCTGATGCTCCCCTGTACTTAACCATTTCTGGTGTTATACCATCATGCCCTGCTGCTTTGCCCATCTTGATTTTCTCCATTGCTGCCTTCAGTTCTTTCATCTTTATGTCATCTTCAACACCATTGGTTTTCTCTTCTGTGCTAGTGGTTATTATTTCTGATGCTTGACCTTGCTCACCATCAAGGAGTTCTGAGAAATATTCTTTCCATCTTTCCATTACTTCCTTCGGGGCAGTAAGCAATTTGCCTTGCTTGTCCTTTATAAATTAAGAGGGCATTGTTTTTCTTTCCTCATGTTCTTTAGGGTCTTATAGAACAATTTTTGGTTTTCTTGCGCATCCTTTTCTAGCTTTTCTCCAAATTCTTCCCAGGACTTCTGTTTTGCTGCTAGCACTTTGTTCTTTGCTTCTGTTCTGAGTATCACATATTCTCTATATTTCTCTATTTGTCCTGCTGTGTTTTTAGCTCCTAAGTATTGTTTCCATGCCATTTTCTTCTCTCCTATTTTCTCTTTGACTTCGTCTGTCCACCAAGGTGTCCTCTTTCTCTTGTTCCCAAGTCGGACTTCACCACATGCTTCTGCAGCAGCTGTCTTTATGATGTCCTTGAATTTAAGCCACAGGGTTTCTAAGTCATCAGGTTGTTCTTCTGTGTTTCTCACCGCTGTAGCAATAAGCCCCTGATATATGGTCTTAATTTCTGACTCTTTCAGCTTGTAGGTCTTAAAGCTCATTTCTTCCGTTCGTTTACTTGGTTTCTTGCGTGGTGCTGGGCAGTTCCTAGGCTGAGCAACTCTTTCAGTTGTTCTTTTGATTGTAAGCAGGTAGTGATCACTTCCAATCTCTGGCCCCCTCCAGACTCTAGCATCCCGGACATATTTGAATGAGCTCCTCCTAACAATGGCATAGTAGATCACTGACTTCTCATTCTTTGTTGGTTCACACCTAGTGTATGCATGTATGCGCTTATGGGGGAACTTTGTGTTGGTAATGATCAGATTCTGCTCACTGCAGAATCTGATTAGTCGCTTTCCATTGTCATTGAGAGTATCTTCTCCATATCTTCCGATAACTCCACCCCATCTAGCATGGTCATTTCCAACTCTGGCATTGAAATCTCCGAGCATGATAATTTCATCTAGGCAGTCCTCCACTGTCCTTTGAAGCAGCTCGAAGAATTCTTCCTTGACCTCTGCTCTCTCATCCTCATTTGGCCCATACACTATGACCAGGTTGACTATGGTTTCTCCTTCTTTTAGTTTTACAACTATAATGCGCTCCGAGACCAAGTTCCATCCCTTGATACTATCTTTCTGGTTTTTGGCCACAATGCAACCCACGCCACCTTTAGCTCTTTCAGATGTGGGTACACCACTGTATAGCAGAGTGTTGCCATCGAGATCCATAACTCCTTGTCCGTTTTTCTTTGTTTCGGTAATAGCCAGGATTTCTAGTTTTGCTTTCCTCATCTCTTCCATCAGCTCCCCTTCTTTCCCATTTATACTTCTTGTGTTCCAAGTTCCATAAGTCGTAGTCCGTTCCAGTTCGTCGCCTTTAGAATCCGTCCGGTTTTCTCTCTTATTTTACTTGTAATCATGGTTTAAGACAAACAGGTGATTGGCCTGTTGTGCCTTTGCATGGTAGAGGGGCTGCCTCCTTACGGCCTCCATGCAGGCCGCCCTCCTCCTTTTTCATCCGGGCTTGGGACCGGCATAGGCGGAGTTACGATCTATCACGACTATTATCTCTATTGAGAGCATTGTTATTCGCTCTATTGAAATTATTGTTCTGATTCAAACCCCAGTTTTCATAGTTGCGATTGTCATTTCCCCTTTGATCAAAATTTCTATTAGATGGGTTTTGTTGTCTCCGTGAAAAGTTATTATCGGGTTGATAACCTCTATTGTAGTAACCTCTTCTAAAGTTCCTGTAATTATTAGAACCAAAATGTTGAGGACTGTTAAATTGCCTCCAGTTCCTTGGAGAAAGAAAATTATTACGTGATGGACGCCCTTGGTACTGTCCACAATCCCGATTATCTCTCCTAGCAAAATTGTTTTTATTTTTGCCTGTGTCAATGTGCTTAACAGCTGCATCATACTGGCTGAGCTGAGTACGATGAGTAACCAGAATGGTAGAATCTTTATCGTTCCGCACATAATGAGAATCATTCTGGGAACTAGCACTAATAATTTTGTTCTCCGTTACTAATTTATCAAAAATTTGAGACACAATTAAAAATAGTAATAAATATAGAAGCAAAATACCACCCTGGGAACTAAACACACCAATCATAGACTACTCACTTACTGAAAAGATCAAACAAAACATAGAAGATAAGGAAGCCAAAATGATAAGTAGAAAGGTCATAACTAAACAAAGTCTGGCCGTCTACACTGATGGATCCAAGAGTGATAGTGGGCAACTAGGTGCAGGAGTTGTAATACCGCAATGGGGAATTTAAAAAAAGCTACAGTATAACTGAAGGGGCTTCGATTTTTACCGCAGAGATGGTAGCAATTTTAAAAAGTTTAGAAATAATTGAAGATAACCCATCAGAAGCTGTTACGATATTTACAGACTCACTATAATCCCTACAAGCACTAGAACACCGTGGTAAATGTAGCCGGCCAGACATAAAGGAAGAAATTCTAGCAATTAATACATCACTAGGGAACAGAGGATGTAGTGTGAGACTAGTGTGGGTTCCAGCACACATATGTATAGCTGGTAACGAGTTGGCAGACCAGAACGCCAAGAATGGAAGAATGAGTAAAAACAAAATAAGAGCAGGACTGGGAAGGTCGGAGATCAAGAGCCAAGTGAAGCTAATAAGGAACCAACAAGGGACCGTGCCAGGTCAGGGGAAGTATTAAAGATTACCTACTGAACTCAGCTTGTCTTGACTGGGGGATTATCTCAGGGGTCTCGGTGCAGCGGACTTTATGATAGTCAGGAAACCACACTGTGGCTAAGGATGTCAGGAGAGAGAACGGACTGCTTGGACCAGAGTACCTGATCCACTGTAGAAAGTACGATACAACAAACGCTTAAAATTAAACAAACTTACTGGTTAGAAGTCAACAATATAGGCATGACAGGTGATAAGGTTTTAAGTAAAATTAAGATATGCCTCCTGCTGGAAGATGCACCAGTCCTCTCCGATCACAATACTTCACAAACGCATTGTCGATAGCGCATACTTGGCCCTATCAAACAAAGGAAACGAGAGCAGAATGAACATCCCCTTTATGGTCTAGTACTTCAGAAAAGAACTCCGCCATGGGCTCGGTTCCCAAGCCCGGATCACTCACAAGGAGTATGAGGAGGGCGACGCCTGCATGGAGGGCCGTAAGAGTAAGGGCAGGTCACCCTGCCCTCCCACCACTGTCAAAGATGCCTACAATCTGGGCTGTGTATCACTCTGTCTTGCTGCTTTAACATCATGATTACGCACGAACTACAAAGAGAGAAAAACCGGACTGATTCTAGTGATGGCTTCACGAACTGGAACGGACTACGGACTACGACTTATGGAACTGGTGGATCACAAGAAGCTTGACTATGATCGACCATCAGTGGAGTTCTGAGGAGCTGGTGGAAGACGTGTGGGCGACTTCTTTCAAGAATTAACTTCCTTCGGGATGGCTAGTAACAGGAAGCGAATTTGCTTTGCTTGTCCCTTGGATAAATGGGGGGGAGGGCATTGGATTTCTCCTGGCTCGACGATTAGAACATTAGGTTGTACCCCCTATGAATGAGCTAAATGGGCTGCGTGTGGCCTTTTGCAGCATTCGATTTTTCAATAGCTTTTTCAAAATAAAAAAGATCTTCACAGGTTACTTCAGTTGGGAGAATTGGACTGTACTAAGCACGAGAGCAGACAACTACACGTTGTCAAACTAATGAGACAGGCTGGAAAGTTTCTTGCAGAGTTTTGTACCTGGTCATAGGGCGTGGAGCAATAAGAGCTCTGAATGATCTGAGGGCGTGTATCATGGTTGTGAGTGACATTTGTCGAGGCTACCTAAACATTGTTGTAAGTCACCTAGTGTGCATGACTGTTCTCTAAGATTGAAGTTATGATATCTCTGAGACCTAATTAATCGAGTCTGATGTTGGATCTCTTGTTGACGCAACTTCTAGATGGACTTCAGGATAGCGTTCTAGCTCTGCTAAGATATGATTGTTTGCTACTTGAAACTCATAAAGCCTCAAGGCCACAGGGGGAATCCAAGGGTAAATCCTATAGATTTCTGCAGGTGTGAGGCAGAATGGGATCATGTACATGATGTGTTGAGGCAAAGTTCCCCATGTGCGAACCCATGCAGACACTTGACGCGTGACCAGCTGTTGAATGAGAAAGTTCAGTGATCGAACTTTGCAGATTTGTTGGAGTGATTAGCTACATTTCAGATTATTATGGTACCGAGATTGCCAAGAGATCTGGACAAGGCAGTCAATGCTTCGAAAGGAGACGTAGCTGGGACGTGATCGTATACTGCTGGACACTCAAACGAAACAGTGGACTGAAAGTTAGTTTAATGCTCACTGAAGACAACATTATGTTAACTGCAAACATCACGAGTATGGAAACCCGTGTGAGAATTCACACATGGCAGGAGAAATGAAGCATTAGGACCTACAGCTGGACGTCGAGATGCGAGATTTATTAAGAAGATATCAAGTAGGTATATATGCTACAGACACACGTGTGGCTCAAACAGCAAGAACGACCTGGTGACTTGTAGATACCCTCTGGCATCACAGTGCTTCAAGGCGACATGAAGTAATTTCATAGATACATCTAGCTGACTCAGATACATAACAGTGAAAGTCCGACATAGGGAGACGCAGAGTAAACATGGCGACTACAGTCTAGAACTAGATGTGAACTCAATCTCGCTAGGGAAATACGAAGAGAAGAAAATGTGCAGTGGATACATGACTAGTTCGTGAGCTAAAACATGCAACTATTGAGGTCTTAAATGGAAGAGAGATTTATGAGGACTTAGGTGACATTCAGTGAACAGAAGCATGTATCCAGTAGAGAGTGCTAGTATGCTGCCATAGATACAAGTGGTCCTGGGAGAATTGGAGGATCTGAAGCTAGGGAAAAAGGTTCACTACACGTGCGACAGAACGTATCCGTAAAAGCTGACGAACAAGCAAGCTGTAAAGTATAGCAGAGGTGCTGCACCCGCCAAAGAACTGCCGGAGAATACATGTCTAACTACATTGAAACCGGAAGGGTCTTTACGTGGGGGTAAGACAGTGCGAGGGGGTGGAGGGAGGAGGGAGGGTGGGGAGGCGCGGGGGCGGGGGGAAGTGGGAGGATGCCCTATTCGAAGAACTGGGACGATGGAGTCCAGAATTTTAAGGATATACACATCGTGTAATGAAAGAATATAGAACCGAGCTGGTTAGAATCTTACGTTGTCAGCAATAATTGGGAGTAAATGATACTAATCATCTCTAGTTACTCATGAAGAACGCATTAGTATCTAGTGTATGAATCCTGGAGCGACCTGTCTTATATAAATATCAGGGAGTCTTCCGACCGATTATAAGTCGTCTTCGTTAACAGTGTCCTCTCGTAGTCTGTATGCATGCGTGTATCCCTTTTTTTGTTATGATGTTTGGACCGAGTATAGTAGTCTGCACCCTAATTATTATGGTAAAAGTGGAGGAGAGATTTAAAGAAAATGAATGGTGAAGGATGACCTGTAAGGGATAGTTCATCATGTTCTAGGAGTTTTCCTTTGTCACGTTTGATATGTTGATAGAAGAAAATTTTTAATGACAATCAGGAAGCGATGATTGAAATTACTTTGGATACTTAGGAAGCTAAATTTTAGGGTCCATGCACATTGAAGTGTGGTATCAAGTAATATCAAATGTACATTAGTGGGTATATAGCCAAGCCGATGGAAGCTTTATGTGACACACAGGTGTGCTAGAATGGTCAGAGGTCATAGACGAACTCTAGTGGTAGAAATAAGTCTTGAATAGAGATGCAGGTGTTTATTGTCGTTGTGATAGTGGGACGGATTTAATCGTTAAGGGTACCAAGTTTGGTAAAAATTCACGCAACTGATCAGTTTGCGATGAAAGTAGCACACGTATTGCTGAGCAACAGAATTGTATATCTCTCGAGGAAAGTAGATGTTGAAGCCTTTTAAATACTTAAGAAATCAAAACAATCATACGAAAAAAGGAGTAAGAAAAGAAAAACGACAGATCGATTTTAATTTTAATGGTTGTATTTTGAGAAAAAGCTAAAAAAGATGAGCAAGAAAACCAGAAATTTGTTTATAAGACCCTAAAGAACATGAGAGGAAAAGAAAAACAATGGCCCTCTCAAATTTATAAAGGACAAGCAAGGCAAATTGCTTACTGCCCCGAAGGAAGTAATGGAAAGATGGAAAGAATATTTCTCAGAACTCCTGGATGGTGAGCATGATGAAGCATCAGAAATGATAACCACTGACACAGTAGAGGAAACCAATGATGGTGAAGATGACATAAAGATGGAAGAACTGAGGGCAGCACTAGAGAAAATCAAGATGGGCAAAGCAGCAGGGCATGATGGTATAACACCAGAAATGGTTAAGTACATGGGAGCATCAGGCGACCTATTACTCTTAAAGGTCCTACAGGCAGCATGGTGCAACAAGACCATACCAAAGGATTGGGAGATTGCCATCATAACACCAATTTTCAAAAAAGGGTGACAATCGACAATGTGGAAACCATAGAGGCATATCCCTTCTCAGTGTCCCTGGTAAAATCTACTCTAGAATCCTAGAGCAGAGACTCCGACGCCTAGCTGAGCCACAATTGGATGAGGTCCAGTGCGGATTCCGAGCAAAACCGAAGTACTCAAGACCTAATCTTCACACTCAGACAGCTGAGTGAAAAGGCCCTTGAGTATAAGAGTGAGATCCATCTTTGTTTCATAGATCTGGAAAAGGCGTTTGACAGGGTCCCCTGGAGCAAACTTTGGGACTGTTTGGCAAGGAAGAATATTCCAGCACCTCTGATTCATGCTATACAGAGCTTCTACAAGTCGTGCAGAAATTATGTGAGGACAGCAAACCATAAGTCAGAAGAGTTCAGGACCACCACTGGTGTAAGACAAGGTGATATCCTATCACCTTACCTCTTCATACTCCTTATGGACGATGTCATCAAGGCATGTAAGGAGAGAAGTAGAAAGTATTCAGTGGGGTACTGGAAGATGAGACAGGTCTATATTTCGGAGCTGGCATTTGCTGATGATGTTGCCCTGATTGCTAAATCAGAGGCACATCTCCAATCCAACCTGCAAGTCTGGAAGGAAGAGCTGGAGAAGAGAGGGATGGTCATAAGCAGCTCTAAAACAAAATCCATGGTGATATCACGAGAAGAAAGAAAACATCAGATTAAGTTGGGAGAACAGGTCCTGGAGCAGGTCGACCACTTTAAATATCTCGGAGCTATTATAGACCGAAAGGGAGGCATCAAAGAAGAGTTGGCCACTCGGAAAGCAGCGGCTGGGAGACTTTTTCAGGCCATGAATCGTGGATTCCTCAGCAAGAAAGAGGTTGGTAAGAAAACGAAGATGGCTGTATACCGCTCCACCTATGTCCCAGTCTTGACATATGGATGCGAGTCGTGGGCAATGACTACAACCCACAAAAGCCAGATCCAAACCTCAGAAATGAGGTATCTGAGGAAAGTGGTTGAAGTAACAAGAAGAGACATGGTCCGCAACCGGACGATCCGTCAAGGCCTAAAATCCCATCCGCTGCAGACCCAAATAGAACAGTCCCAACTAAGATGGTTTGGCCATGTCTGCAGAATGGGAGAAGATCGGCTACCACGACAAGCATGGGAAACAAAGAGCCAGGGATCCAGACCTCCAGGACGACCCAGAGTCCGCTGGGAGGACAACATTAGACAATCTTTGAAGGACCGAGGACTAGAATGGAACCAGGCCAGGAAGAAGACAGCTGATAGAATGGTCTGGCGCTCTCTCTTCCAAACCTCTACACCTCACGGTAGAAGGGGAACGACTAAGTAAGTAAGTAAGTAAGTACTTCAGAAAAGACATTCAACCAAATAGAAATTATGCAACAAAAACTAACAAATCATTTTAAAAAATAAAACCAGAAAATTAGCAAACCCATTAACCACTCAAATAGAACAGTCCCAACTAAGATGGTTTGGTATAAACATAAATAACACATAAGGAAGGGAAACCCGAGGCCTGTAAACAGTAAATTAATATTAGACAAACATAAAGGTATGTTTTCAGGCACTCGTAAGAAATAAAGAAGTAGAACACTTGGACAACAGAAAAACAACAGACGTGAGTGGCTTACCCAGGGTTCGAACCCCGTACCTTCCGTACGACAACTCCGCCTAGCTATCAAGCGAATCACACTGACCCCACGGCCAGCTAGGCATCCCCAAAAAAAGATGCTTTGCTGGCTATTTATCAGTACGAAACACACAAGATAACACCGGAAGTATACAGTGGGCAACTCAGCCCCTAAATGACGCAATCACTTCTGTTGTTCTCCTATTAACAGTATGTGTCAGTCCAAACAAGACAAAGACCTTGATACTGGGTCCAGTAAATAGTAGAAGACTTAAGGACATTAGTATAGAACAGAGGGTAGGTTCGAACCCTGGGTAAGCCACTCACGTCTGTTGTTTTTCTGTTGTCCAAGTGTTCTACTTCTTTATTTCTTACGAGTGCCTGAAAACATACCTTTATGTTTGTCTAATATTAATTTACTGTTTACAGGCCTCGGGTTTCCCTTCCTTATGTGTTATTTATGTTTATACAATACCAGAAACCTACCCTCTGTTCTATACTAATGTCCTTAAGTCTTCTACTATTTACTGGACCCAGTATCAAGGTCTTTGTCTTGTTTGGACTGACACATACTGTTAATAGGAGAACAACAGAAGTGATTGCGTCATTTAGGGGCTGAGTTGCCCACTGTATACTTCCGGTGTTATCTTGTGTGTTTCGTACTGATAAATAGCCAGCAAAGCATATTTTTTTTTGGGGATGCCTAGCTGGCCGTGGGGTCAGTGTGATTCGCTTGATAGCTAGGCGGAGTTGTCGTACGGAAGGTACGGGGTTCGAACCCTGGGTAAGCCACTCACGTCTGTTGTTTTTCTGTTGTCCAAGTGTTCTACTTCTTTATTTCTTACGAGTGCCTGAAAACATACCTTTATGTTTGTCTAATATTAATTTAAGATGGTTTGGCCATGTCTGCAGAATGGGAGAAGATCGGCTACCACGACAAGCATGGGAAACAAAGAGCCAGTAATCAACACCTCCAGGACGACCCAGAGTCCGCTGGGAGGACAACATTAGACAATCTTTGAAGGACCGAAGACTAGAATGGAACCAGGCCAGGAAGAAGACATCTGATAGAATGGTCTGGCGCTCTCTCTTCCAAATCTCTACACCTCACGGTAGAAGGGGAACGACTAAGTAAGTAAGTATTAACCACTCACAGGACAAGGAAAGACAAAGAGATTTAAAAAAAAACTAATACAAATTAAAACCAAGTGCAAAGGATACTAGTTATCCATATACAATACAAAAAAATTGAAAATAAAATGACAAGTACTAATATAAAATAAAACCAACAACTGCAAAAGACAATAGTTATTTAAACTTAATACAAAATTAGTAAATAAAATGACACTAAATACCCCAATTGTAACCAATTTTCAGGTTGAACAGGGTAGACCAAGATGGAACGAGAAGAAGCAATAATGGTCAGCTGTTAAGTTCCCGCTCTCCACCCATCACCGTTTCAAAACAACAACAAATGTACCTCAATGTCATCCTGAGTCATTGGGTCGATTGCTATATTTTCATCAATTTCCAGTGCTTGTGCCTGTGCACGTGTGGTAACTGCATTGGCAGTCAACAGATTATGTTTTTCCCACACCTCAATCTCTTCTGGTGAGCAATCTTTGCTCCCGTTCTTCTTCTTCTTCTTTGATCCTTAGCCGATGACCGTAAAAGCAGTCAGTAGCCATCACGCCTTGTGGCGTCGTGTAGGGCAACAACAAATTGATTCCACTTTGCTCGGTCGGTGGCCATCCTTCGTACAGTGCACCAACTCTGGTTCATTCTTTGCATCTCAGCCTCCACAGTCCTCCGCCAGGTTATTTTCATGTTTTTCGGTCAGGATGTCCGTTCTCATGTCAGTGGCTTCCTTTCGGCTTTCACCACTGACAGCCATACGAGGCTTAGACTCCGGATGTCCGTCTCGCAGCAAAGTTTGTTTATTCGTTGTTGTTTCTGTAACTTCATTTTTTTTTACATAACAGGGGTGTCAGCCCTATGCTAAAACCCCCAACCTGGAGGACCAGGGTGTCTACTTTCATCTGACCCCTGCCCACGCAAACCTGTCCAGCTTGGTAGAACCTTCCAGGAGTAAAACTTCCACTGGCATAGCTCTGGGGGTAATCAGGGTACGTAAGCCGCCATACCTCGACAAGGTATTGACACCGGTGATGCTCCGGTGGATATGACCAACCGTTAAATCAGCAACAGGAGTTTTCAACATGCATACCTTCACCTTTCCTGAAAAAATGGGGTATGGATATCAACAATAGCTGTGGGAGAAATATCAATTGTACCCCCGAAAGCAATACATTTAACAAAGCCGCCCATCGAGTATGAAGGATGAACAAGCGACTGTCTGATCCCAACAGTAGTTGAACTTGAATCTTGGAGTACAGACACTTGGGTACCATTCAGTAATCCCCTGTGAAAAACTAGAGTGCCTGTGCCATCAAGAACCGAGAGGCCAGTCACAGCATGTAAGGGATGCCCGCACTTCAATACCGAAGTACTATCTGCCTGAAAAAGAGTTAGACATTCTTGGCAACGAGAAGCAACATCAAAATCGAATGCACAACACGCAGCTGATTGATTCTGAACACCTATTTCCTGATTAATTACACAGGTATACACACATTTTGGTGCCTTAAATGTTATAGCTGTTCTTGGGTAATTTGGGGTTGCTGATTCCAAAAATGTAATCAGATTTTTTCTATCAGCTCTAGTTTTTGAGATAACTAAGAATGACCACATTAGTAGGGCAATTGTTATGTACAATCCTAGAGTTAGGTGCTATCAGTGGCATTTTGACTTTAGTCTGCATTCATATTATATGTAATTACTGTGCATATATTACCAAAAATGTAATAAAACTTTATCACTAGTACTTGTTTAGTCAACACGCAAAAAGGATCTTTTCGAGAACTTCCTGGAATGTGATATGCCCAGACAGTCACGCTTAAGGGTCCAACAGTAATCTGCCATTATGTGGGCATCCCAAAGTCCCTGGTATCTCTCTTCCATTGTTTTTATATCTTGGTGAAATCTTTCACCTTGCTCCTCACTAAAGTCGCCAAGATTCTCCGGAAATAAACGTAAATGGTTATGGAGGTAGTGCAATTTTATGCTCATGTTGCATCCAAGTTCACAAAAACTCGACAGCATGTTTCCAACTAATTCAGAATAATTGTCTGCTTTAAAGTTACCCAGAAGGTTTAGCACAACTAAAACAAATGATGACCAGGCTGTGGACTCTGTTTCGTTCATGGAATCAATAAAATTTGGATCTTTTATTAACTTTCTAATTTGGGGTCCATCAAAAATTCCAGCGTTAAGTTTGTCTATGCTCAATTCTGGAAACTTTCTGCATAAGTAATTAAAACAGGTACCATCTTTGTTCAGTGCCTTAACAAATTGCTTCATCAAGCCAAGCTTTGTATGTAATGGTGGCAGTAGAAATCTTTTTCGATCAATGAGAGGCTTATTGACAATATTTTTTTCTCCAACTTTAAATTCATCCCTCAACGGCCACTGTTTCTTTGTCCAGTGCATATCTTTTGCCCTGCTATCCCACAAACATATAAAGCATGGATATTTGGTGAATCCCATTTGCTGGCCAAGCAAGGAGTTCATCATTTTAAGATCTACACAAACCATCCAGTTATGTTCTAAATACTTCAATTTTTCCTGAACTGTGCTTATTGTAGCATACTCCTCCTTCATTGTAGTAGAATGAGCAATTGGAATTGAGCCACATTTGTTACCATTGTGTAAGAGAACACCCTTCAAACTTCTTTTAGAGCTGTCAATGAAAAGTCGCCACTCATCTGGTGTATAACTTACACCCATTTTGTTAACAAGACCTCCTACATTAGTACAAACACAAGGTTGTTTTCTTTACAAAAGAATGGAATAAAACCTTGCTCTCTGCTGCGATAAAATGTAACCTTTAATTCAGCAGTCAGTAATTTTTTTTCTTTCACACTTGAAGCCAAAAGTTCTGAAGATTCCTTGGAGAGATATAGATCTCGGATTAGATCATTTAATTCAGGTTGGTCGAAGCGTTGAGCATCTGAAAAATCATCTTCGAAATCACTATCACTGTCACTTGTCGTTCCACATGCCACTGCTGTCTCATCTTCTAGCAGGGAATCCGAAATCTGACTGAAGGTTGGAATTGGTATGTCATCTGCGTGTGGAACATTTCGCCTAGCAGAATCTAAATCTGGATATTTTCACTTTTTGTTATTTTTTTCCATTAATTCCTTTAATATTCACAACACAGAAATAACAGTCATCATAGTGGTTCTTGGACTCTCTCCAAACCATTGGAATTCCAAATTTTAAACATTTTCTTTTCCCACAAGTCCACTGTCGCGGGTGTTCAACACATGTTTTGCAAACAATATGAGGAGCCCAAGACTTGTCCTGGTCACCTAGTTTTACTTTAAAGTAAGCAAAGTATGCCTTTTTCACAAAAACAGTAATATGCTTCCTATATTCTTCTTTGAAAGTGTACTCTCCACAAATATAACAAAATAAATGCGGTGAAAGAAAACATGCTCTTCTCAAAGATGATGCCATTCTCTGTTAGAAGTGTAATAAAATAAGTAGCATACTAACATGCATGCAATTGCTTAAAATCTAAAAAAGGCAATTCTTGGAAGATTCTTGGAAAACTGAAACTGAGAGTAAACAAGCAGTTTTCTTTTGTGAAGAACTAGATAGCAATAGTTTTTTTTACATATTCTTATATAGAAAATATTGTAATAATACAGGGTGGCAACTAAAAAATGGGCCCGCGCGCGCACTTTTTGTGCTCGCGCGGGCCCGTTTTTTCTTTGGGTCACCCTGTATTAATGAAATACAAAAATGTCTGTATCTAAAAAACTAGAGCTGCTACAGACAAGTAAATGTGATATTTGGATTGAGCAGGCCTCATTTATGTACAATCAAGAGTAAAATGTTTAGCACCAAAAAAAATTTTTTTTTTGTAGGGCTGTGTTATTGGTGCATTACGAGTAAGTGCTGCACCAATGTTATGTTCTGAACGTATAGGATCACGAGAACGTGATCGTTGTTTTTGGCGATCAAAGGAATTGCCTTGATTCCTATAGCTCTGTGTATTATTTCTATTTTGGTAGGTTTGATTATTAGAATCATTATTATAGTAATTGTTATTATAAGGATATAAATTATTCTGTCTCCTCCAATTTGAATTTTGTTGGGAATTATTAGTTCTAAATTGAGGCGACTGATTTCTGAATTGTTGACTACCTCTGTTGTAATTTTCATTCCTGTTAAAGTTCCCATTCCTATTGTAATTATTTTCATTGTACCTCCTTGGCATAAAATTCCTGTCCAGGCTATGAGATCTTTGTCTAACATTACTGTTATTCCAAGTTGCGGCTGAAGCAACTGGTAGTGATTCTTCAATTAGGTTATTGCTAATACAAGCACCAAGATGTGCAAAAAAATTGTTTTGCAATTTCTTCTAATAAAAATATGGTTGTCGGCTTGCGTTCATGCAAGAAAGACCAGAATGGCTTACTAACAGAGGATAACACCTTATCCCTTAACAAAAGATCCATAAGACCATCATATGTTTTCTCAATTCCTGAGAGTTGAACCCATCTGTTAAAAGTAAGTCGTATGGCACAGATGAATTCTGAGAATTCCTTCCCAGTTTCAGGAATTATAGTTTTAAATCTCATACATCTGCATCAAGTTGGTAACGTTTTAATAATAGAGCTCTAGCAGCATCATAATTATTTCTAACAATCGCATCCATTGTGCACAAAGCAGTCAATGGCTCTCCACTCAAAAATTCCATATGTTTAGCACACCATTGAGATTAGTCTAATTTATGTGCTTCACATACACTTTCATAGCGACTTAGGAAGCATGAAATGTCATCAAGACCTGTGTTAAAAATTGGTAAGCGAAATTTAGCATTACCGTTATTTTTATCCGAGGAACTAGAGGCATCTGAATTACCATTATGTCCAACTGGACCCCTTAATTTCACTTCCTCTAAATGGAGAAGCATCATTTCCTTCTCATGTGCCAATGTCAAAATTTTCCTCTCCTCCATGTCTCTATCCTGTTGCATTTTTCTTTCTTCTGCAAGAAGTCTCTTTTCCTCCATTTCTCTATCATGTTGCATTCTTCTTTCTTCCAAATCAATCATCCTCTTCTTCTCTTCCAACTCTTCAAGACGCCTTTTTTTAGCTTTTTTCTCTTCTAATTCACGTCTCTTCTCCTCCTTATTTTCCTCTAATTCACGGCTTTTCTCTTCTTTAGCTTTCTGTTCTTCGAATTCTTGTTTTGCCTTAGCCAACTCAGTCATGGCAAATTCCTTCAAAACCTCACCTTTATAACCAAATGCTTTGCCCTGCTCGACAAAGTAATCCAATGTAGCCATGTTAATTATTAATGTGACTCACTTAGTCGATATATAATGGCTTGTCGCTTTTACAATTTTATGTAAGCAATGAATGTGGTAATTGTTTATAGCAATAATAACAATGCAGATTTTTATAATACTAATGTAGTGTAGCGAAGGAAAAGAAATAGTGCAAGTAAAATTAATTATCTATGAAATAATATCATAAGAACAGAACAAGAACAAACAGTGAAACATTAGCAGCAAGAACAGAAAATTGTAATAGTGAACAAAAAACCCACCCCCCCCCCCCCCCCCCAGAAATTGGTCAATCTTACTGCTAAAAATAGACTAGACAGGACCCAGACACATTTTTAAAGAGATACCTTGTAAAAACTAAGCGATAGGCAGATTAGACCAACAACACGAACAAACTATCACAAAATTAAGGAAAATAGAACTAGACAACAATGCATTTATAAACGGATAAACGACACGTCACAACTAGCATGAATTATCGGAAATAATAATTTCGCAGTCAGAAAAACATCGGCGAGGTTTGCTCGAGCCGGAAATTACTGCTCAAATGAAATTTACAATACTAGTCCCTACAGAACATTCAATGTGCGGTCATCTTGCAATGACATGGTCTCGCTTGCATTGAATGAACAACCCAACCTCCCGCAGAGACAACAGAACATGAATAGACACATAAAGACACAAACAGCGAACGAACGAACGAACTTTATTTTCAAAGGGTTTAGAATTGGGCACGCAGGCCCATCTAACATTCTGCCCTTCTTTTCTCTCATCTTTCATACTGAATTCATTTATTCTCACATGTATCCTAAATATTACTTAAATAATAAAATAACAAAATAAAATAAAATCCCAACATTGTAACAGTACAATAACAGTTACACAGATTTACAGTACCTTATCATAATTAATATTAAACAGGACAAAATTATGTTTAAAACCTACATATGATGTTATGTAATTGTTTAAGAACATAACGAAATTAGGGTGGCATATAATCTGCGCTCATGATGTATTTGAAAAGTCTGTGATTGAATGAATATGGACTAAGAGTATTTTTTAAGTCGTTTGGAAGTGTATTCCACAGATGAGCAGCAGAAAAAGCTAATCTTTTCTTGAATAAGTCGAGCCTAGGCTTGGGCATGTGTAATTTATTTAAGCTTTGACTGCGTCTTCCGCTGTATTTGAAAATAGGCCACAGATACGTTGGAACATTCTGTGACAAGATTTTGTGAATAAATTTGGTTTTGTTGAAGAGCAAGGATTAAAAAGGGTTTATCAATACTACCCGATCATAAAGTGTAAAAATGGGCCACTTATGTTTTAAAACCGAGATCCCTCCAGATGCTAGCCTGAACATCAAAATACGACGCTAATGAAGGTCGCTGCCACCTTGACACGTAGATATGAGTGCTAAGGGAAGTAAAGGCCACGAAATCAGCCGAAAAACGATAGCAGATTTGAAAGAACCGACATCGGTCAGGGGTTTCCCTTCCTTATGTGTTATTAATGTTCATACAATACCAGAAACCTACCCTCTGTTCTATACTACTGTCTTTAAGTCTTCTATCATTTACTGGACACAGTATCAAGGTCTTTGTCTTGTTTGGACTGACATATACTGCATAATAGAGGAACAACAGAAGTGATTGCGTAATTAATAGGCTGAGGTGCCCATTGTAAACTTCCGGTGTTGTCTTGTGTTTCGCACTGATGACCTGTCAGTAAAGCATCCTTTTTTGGGGATGCCTAGCTGGCCGTGAGGTTAGTGTGATTCGCTTGTATGGCTAGGCGGTGTTGTCGTACGGAAGGTACGGGGTTCGAACCCTGGGTAAGCCACTCACGTCTGTTGTTTTTCTGTTGTCTAAGTGTTCTACTGATTTATTTCTTGCGAGTGCCTGAAAACATACCTTTATGTTTGTCTAATATTAATTTACTGTTTACAGGCCTCGGGTTTCCCTTCCTTATGTGTTATCTGGCAGGGGACGTGACGTGGAGCATAGGTTTCGAACTTCATAGCAAAAAAAAATGACGGTTTTCCAGCTGATTCCGGCTGACATGCGCACTAGTTACTTGAAATGCAAATCAGGGTCAGCGGTGATAAAATTACACAAAGTCCTTGAGGAAAAAGAAATCTGCATCTCAAAGTCGTTCAAAATCCTGAAGTTTCTTTTCTGATCTTATATTCATTTTCGTTCCCCATACTGGCCACCCTGTATTCTTTGCTACGGTTGGGGGTTTGTTGATTAACAGAATAAGATGCAGACTGGTACATTAAACAAGTTTATCACAATATGGATGCATCATGCTGGTCATACAAATGTCGATGAGTATACAGATGATAATGATGGAACAGTTCATAGATCAATCCAAGTACTGAGGTGGATGGGCCCACATATAACTGACATTTTTATTACCTCGTAGTTATAAAGTTCATTGCATTGGCATAGCAGTCTTCTTCTTCTCGTTCGCTGTTGTTTAGAAATGTCTACACAAGAAGTCCGGTTCTCTGGATGTATGTTGCTGTGGTTGAAAGTTCTTCAAGACTCCCAAACAGCTTTGTGTGGATGTGCGTCTTTGTGGGCCAATGTTCAGTTCGCAATTAACTAAGCATGTGGCATTCTTGCAGGATGTGTTCGGCTGTCTGTGCTGCCTGTCCACACGTACATAGGGGTGATGGGACCAATCTCAGTCTGTATAAGTGACTGTTCAGTCTGTTATGTCCTGTTCTAATACGGAACAGGATCACTTGTTTTGCTCGATCAAGATAGTGATAGTTGTCTCTTTGTTGGTCAATTGTCCTGATGGCCTTGATAAGGGTCTTCTTTTCCTGGAATGTGATTGATTATTCTTTTTGTTCCTGTGTTGCTCCCTCTGTTGCCAACGTATCTGCTCTCTCATTTCCTGGTATGCCACAGTGTGATGGTATCCACTGTAGCACTACCCTTCTTTTGATATTTACTTCGCACAGGACTTTGTTTAATTCTGGCAGTTTATCACTGTTGAGGGCTTGCAGAACTGACATTGCATCGGTAAGGAATACAACCTGCTGACATTGGCTTATTGTGTTATTTATTATTCCTGCAGCAATGCTTAAGGCCTGTACTTCAGCAGCGTAGTTGGAACAGAATATTCCAGTAGGTAAACAGTTGGATTCGTTTTCTTTGTCTGGATAGACCACATAAACTCCTGCGCCTCCGTTCTTCACTGCTTTGGTTGCAGATCCATCAGTATATACTTGGATCCATGCTTCTCTGGGGTATAGTTCTTCAATCATGTCACATGCTGCTATTTTCCTTTGGAGAGTATTTAGCTCTCCCATGGGGCAGGTGGTAGTTATGGAGGTCTTAATGCTGAAATTTTGATGTTGTTCCCATGGGGTTGGGGGGAGTGTGGGAGTTATTTCCTTAGTGATGTCTGGTAGTTCATCCTTGTATGTTCTAATTAGTTTTTTGGACCGATGCACAAAACTGCTTCTCTTCAACCTCCCACTGGCTAAATCTCCAAATCTAGTTTTCATTGGATGTGCGGGCATGTTCTTGTACCTTTCTGCTTGGATCAGGGTCTTAGTGTCTCGTCTGTATAATAAAGGTGGAATGCCTGTGATTTTTTCCATTTCATTTATTGGTGTGGTCTTCATGGCACCGTGATCAACCGAAGCACTTGATTTTGTACCTTGTCTAAGGCTTGTAGGTGTGATTTGGCTGCTGTAGACCATGCTGCTGATCTGTACTCTAATATAGGTCTTATTGCACCTGTATACACTTTCTTTAGTGTTGTTTCGTTAGCTACCCAACTTGATCCAGCTATTTTCCTCAGTATGGAAAGTTTTCTTCTCGCTTTGTCCTCTGTTCTCTCGATGTGGTGCCTCCATGTCATTCTCTTATCTAATGTAATGCCCAAGTACACCGGTTCCTCGTCTGTTTGGACATACATATTTCCAAGTCGTATCTCTCCTGCTTTGTCTTTGTTTGAGAGCGTGAAAAGTGTTGTTGAGGATTTTTCAGCGTTGATCTGCACCATCCATTTCTCTGCCCATGCTGCTATGTTGTCTGCTGCCCTTTGTATTCGCTTATTAGCGATAGTTAGATGTTCTTCTACACACCACACCACCAAGTCGTCAGCGTATAGGGCAGCTCTCACACCTTGTGGCAGATCGTGGATGAGGTCATTGATGAACACAAGGAACAGGGTGGGAGACAATACTGAGCCTTGAGGAACTCCATGTTTTAGGAAGATTTTCTTGCTGATGTGACCTTCCATAGTGACACTTGCTTTCCGATTGTGTAGGAACGACTGGATCCATTTTCTCATATTACCCTTGATTCCGTTTCTTTGCAGTTTTACTATTAACCCGTCTTTCCATACTTTGTCAAAAGCTTTTTGGAGATCTATCCATAGGGTAAAGACTTTTTTCTTTTCTTGGAAGGCATCTTCAACGATCTGTGACAGATATGTGATTTGGTCATCTGTGCTACACACTCTCTAAACCCTGCTTGCTCTGGCACTACAATTTTCTCGGATTCCAAGTACCATTTCAATCTTCTGTTGATCATCCTCTCCATTGTCTTACATACACAGCTTGTTAGGCTTATTGGTCTGTGGCTGGTGGCCTTCCTGTTGTCTTTTCCTTTCTTTATGATGGGACACATGAGCGCCTCTCTCCATATCTGTGGCACACTGCCTGTCATCCAACTGTAGTTGTATATTTGCAACAGTTTGCTCATTGCTGTATATCCTAGGTGTTTTAGCATTTCGTTGGTTATACCATCCGGGCCTGGTGATTTCCTGTCTTTAAGTTTCCACAAGGCTGTTTTTAACTCTTCCATATTGAGTGGTTTGGACATAACGTCCGGACTGTTTTCATTAGTTCTAGTGTGGATTATTTCTTGACGAATGTCTCGTTGTCTGCGTAAATTGACGGAGATGTTACTTTCATTTCTGTAGGATTTCGCAAATATGTCTGCTGCTTGTTTGCCGGTATATAGTTTCCCTGCATCGTCTAGTGTAATGGTTTGTTGTTGAGAATTGTTATCGTCATTCAATTGTTTAGTGAGTTTCCACAACTTTCTCCTTTCCTTTTCAAGGTTTAGTTTATATGTTTTTTCCCTCCAGCTTCTCCTCTGGGCTTCTAGTTTTCTTTTGATGAAATTTGCTTTTGCTTTTTGTAGCATGATATGTTTCTGTTGGGATGGTTGTACTTCTGCAATGTGCCTTGCTTCATTCATTTCTTCTTGTAGGTTTTGTAGTGTGTTGGACCAATATGGTACATAGTTTTTCCTCGCTCCTCTCGGTATTGTCTCCTTTGCCGCTTTGAGTATTCCATTATTAAAATCCCAGATGACTGTTAATGTCTCTGTCTAGTACCTTAATATCTTTTGTAAGCAGATTTGCTCTGTGTTGATAAATGGACCAATTTGCTTTTTTTATAATTCCATCTTGGCTGACTTGGACTTGTATTAATTGTTCTATTAATTTTGATGAATACAGGGCGATGATCACTTCCACCAAGTTGTTCTCCTATTTCCCTTTCCACTATCCCAGCCAAATTAGGTGTTCAGAATGCCAGGTCTGGGGTAGAGGTGCTATGCCATCTTCTGGAGTAAAAGGTTGGAGGATCATTAGGGTTGTTTAGAAGGGTTTGGTTATTGTCGTCTTGCCAGTTTTCTATCTCTTCGCCCCTTCTATCTAGCTGGTTGTATCCCCAGCTTTGGGAATGGCTGTTGAAGTCTCCCACCGCTAGAAAGTTGCCAATGGGGACATCTATGCTAGCCATGTTCAGTGGTATGTCATTGGGGCAGTAGAAGTTTAGGAGATCCAGTTCCAGAGTGTTATGTTTAAGATGGATTACTTGGTATTCTGCACCTTCTTTATATGTCTTGGATTCTATAGCGTTGAGGTTATTCCTTATCAGTGTTAGTATGCCACCCTTCTTCCGATCTTTTCTGTCAACTCTGAAGCATTGATAGCCCCGTATCTTAAAATGTTTTCCTTCCTGTAGGTGGGTTTCTTGTATGCAGCATATGCTAATTTCTTTCCGAAATAGGGTATTCTCTAGTTCAGTCTTTTTGTTGTTGACTCCCTCTGCATTATAATGCATGACATTCAGAGGGGTCGTCGTCTTATCTGGTTGGCCAGTTACTTTCTCCTTCCGCTTCCTGGCTCCATTTGGCGGACTAAGGAGACCTCCAGTAGCTGAGGGTGGATTCTGTCGAGGCTCAGAATCCGGCACTGCTCCTGCCTGGAGGGACTTCACAGGGCGAGCACCATAACGATAATTTTTTGACATCTGTTGTGTAGACATATTAAACCAAGGCGGGTTGCATGGTACCATGGTTGCTGGTGCGCCTCCTGGCCTGGTACATCTGACTTCAGCACCTGTTTCTTAAGGCAGAGTGTGCTCATGCCTCCCCCTCTGGCTGGGGGATTTGATTTTGCCTTTACCTCATTTGCTGTCCTATCTTGCCTCCCGCTGGGGTTGGTACCCAACCTTCGACAAGATTACTGGGTATAACGGGGTCCACCACGAGTAGGTGAGGTAGACTTGAGCAGGAGAGGCTAAGAGACATGTTGAGTCTTGTATTGCGCATCACTGCCCTATTTGGACCCCGGCATAGCAGTAATTACATACATGATATTGAATCCTCCAACAGCCTTGTCTCATCAATACATTTCTGGCCGTTGTACTAGGGGTGCATACTGACGATGATCACCCAAGTAATGTGGACCAGATAAAAATGCAGATGCAATATTAAATTGTAGAATACTTCTCTACAGATACGGAACTTCTCCATAAGTTAGGAGTCTTCTTAGAAATACAAGTGGCGGCCTTCGAAGTTACTTAATGCCACGTAAAATACATTATTCCTCCACAATATTAGGAGCTAGGAAAGTACGTCCTTCTTTGACGACTACAGAAGACAAAAGGCCAAGAACCAACTGTTTGCATACATTAGTGCAAAACGCATTACGTCATAAACTACCGATGACATATTAAATATTTCGCGTTCAATATCAATGAAAACCCGTGCAACTACATGATTAACAACAGATAGACATATTACCGCGTAGATTAACTGCTAATAGCCTAATTGTGGTCAACATGCAAAAATACGTTAATAATCTTCTTTAACAGTTATCAATTCTTATTATCCTTAGTTCATTTATTACTGGGATTGTTATACAGTATAAATAGCATTTTTAAAAGCTCCCTTTCTTCTAAAAGAAAATAAACATCAGAAGATATGCAACATATAATTGAATGAACAAGTCATAGGGTACAATATATACACCCTTTTGGTTTAATAAATGAAACTGATGATAGATTATGGTAGTGCTTATGAAAATTGTGTGTAGTCCTCTGCTGTATGCGCGATGTCTAACAATTCAAGTTTGAATCATCATACTGATGAATGGCTCTGTGCTTTTACATTAATAGGGTGGGCTCCCTTTTAGACAGGGAACTGATCTTTTCAGCCACTTCACGTGTGGCTGGTTGTCCTGTCTCTTTCTGCCAACTTCACGGGACGTTGCATCAGGTGGGTCACGATCCTCTGTCTCTGATGGTTTGGATCTACCTTCACTATGCTCGACTCCGTATTCTTTGTCTGAGATTGGAATGTCGTGCAAGGCTCCTCCCACAGACTGAAGACAAATACAGCTTCATTGGTTTTCTAGCTTGAAGAAGCGATTATTCCCTATGCCATCCGTCTGCCAGTCATATCAGATTTTAGTCTCTAATATCATTTGTCTAGAGCCTAATCTGAAATTCAACTTTTCCCCCTTTCTTCCTTTGATTATTATATTTTCTTGTCCATACAGCAGTATTATAAATCTTTACATCGTCACTAATCTCATGTTAACACGATTTATTAAAGAAGGATCGACGACAGTATTCTAGTTCTGTGCCTCTAACCTAATCGTCATGTCAATTATGATGAATTATTCTAGCATTATCTGATACCATTACTATAGTTCTTCATGTCTTGTGGAATCTCCCTGTCAGTTATAATGAATTATTCTAGAATTGTCTGGCGACGTTATTATTGTTATTATATCTCTGGTCGAATCAGTTTGTAAATTATGATGAATTATAATAGCATTGTCTGTCACATTATTATTATTCATTTCCTCTTGTCTAATCGTCGAGTCGAATGCCATAAATTACTATAGAATGCATTTACAAGTAATATGAGCCCATTGTACAGTTTCATCCCGTGGGATAATAAAATACAGAAGATCACATTGTAGCCATGCAGCTAGCTGCCATCGTAAAGAAAATGAATAATGCAAAACTGAACACTGCGTCGATTTTACAAGGCTTTACACATTTTAACACAATACTATTATACTAACGAGATTTTACTTACCTACTCAGCGTTGGGACTTTAATCAGCGATTTAGTTGCTGAATTTGTGATCCATTAGCTCTGGTCTCTTCGTCTTCCTGGATGCAAGTAACTTCGCATCTAATGACACGATCTTTTACCGCGTTATTTTCGCTAGGTCACGTGATTTGGAATGTGGATCATGTGACTTGGCGTACGATAGACGCTCCAATTAACAACGTTAAAAATCACGTGAGGGGTTTCCTAGAGTGTGTTTAACTGGTTCTAACTGAGTCTAAAATAGTTCGCCCTAATTCATTGGTCGAGCCACTGGGCGGGTTTTAACAAGGGCCAGACTTAATAGATCACAAATTCAGCATCTAAAAATAGTACCTGACGCTAGGATAATATTTACCACCGAAAAGAACATTTGCCGAGTATTAGTTTTACCGGCTACGATCATGCATTGAAGATGAAGGAAAAAGAAAAAAAAATGAGGTCCCATAAATTAAATGAAGAGAAGATTGGGCCAGTCGCCACAAGTGGTTTGATCATGAGGAAATCATGGGTGGTTTGATCATGGGGAAATTATAAGTGGCTTGATCATGAGAAAATCATTAGTGGTTTGGCCATGTGTAAGCATGTTTAATTTAGCAGTATGGAAAGAATGACCTTGCATCATATTATTCTTACTTTATCCTATCGAATCCATTAGTCTAGTCACGTTACCTTGCATACATAATATCATTCCCGTATCCTGTTTCATTCCTTCTTGTTCTTTGAAAGAACAAGCAGGATTTCGAAAGAAGATGTATATATCATATATTTACCCCCGGGAACATTGTAGAGCAGTGCTCAAAATGGCAAAGACAGCTGTACATTAATTTCGTTGATTTTGAAAAGGCTTTTGACAGTATACATAGGGACAGTTTATGGAAAATGCTGAGGGCTTATGGAATTCCCAGCTGCATAGTGTCAATCATAAAAAGCCTCTATGCCAATTTTACGTGTAGCGTTGGGCAGAGCAACCTAACCTTTGAGGTGAAGACAGGAGTACGACAGGGATGCCGCTTATCAGCCACTCTATTTTTAACAGTCATAGACTGGGTGATGCGCCAGACAACAGAGGGCAGTCCAAGAGGAATAAGATGGACTACATTTTCTACATTGGAAGATCTGGAATATGCAGACGACATTGAACTACTAGCACATTCACATCAACACATCCAGGAAAAAACGGATAGACTTAATAAGTAAGGTGACCAGACGTCCCGGTTTTTCCGGGACAGTCCCGGTTTTCGACCATTTTTGATAATTTGTCCCGACTTTTTTTCGATGCAATCCGGGACGCCAATTTGTCCCGGTTTTGGACGAATTTGCCAATTTGGCATAAATCTCAGATAAAAAAAAAAAATTATTATTCCATGGCTGACTTGAGGGAATTTTTAATTATTAGTGAACTGGCGCCGAAACAGCACAAGAGGTTATCAGGACCGCGAATTAGTTTTGTAGTTCCAATGTGATATTCGCAGTTCTTTGAAATTTTAGGCAGTGGTAAAGTACCAAGATTTTGCGTACGGTAAAAATTTATTTAATTTAAACGGTGAACTATTTGTGCATATTTTGTTATTGTTGTAAGAAAATGGTACCAAAGCGTAAATGCAGTTTCAATGAAGATTTACAAAAGGATTATCCGTTTATTAAAAAGAGTACATCAAACTTCAATGTACGATGCAATATATGTGCCTCCGGGTTTTCGATAAGCCATAGTGGACGTGGTGATATTAAGAACCACATAAGCAGTGAGAAACATAAGAGAGCCGTCGTTACAGCTGCATCAAGCTCGTCGTTAACCACTTTCTTCAGAGCTGATAAAATTGGTGACCAAGAAGAGCAATTAGCTGCTATAGAAGGCACCTTTGCATACCATACAGTGCTACACAATCATACTTTCAGGTCTATGGATTGCACATCAAAATTACTTCAGGTTACTTTAGAGCCAAAATTTGCCTGTGCACGTACGAAAACAGAATTCATTATTCGAAATGTCTTGGCACCCCATATTCTAAATGAATTAAGGTGTGACCTAGAAAAGTCTACATTTATTTCTGTACTGACAGATGCATCCAACCACAAAGAATTCAAGATTTTTCCTTTGCTTGTCAGAAACTTTGATCACAGTACTGGAGTGAAAATTAAAATATTAGAGTTAAAGTCATTGCCAGGAAACATCTGATATTGTAAGCAGTTTTCTTAATGACTGCATAACTAAAAATGGTTTAGACAGGAAAGTAGTTGGATTATGCGCAGACAACACAAATTCCAATTTTGGAGGTGCTGAAAGGAAAGGACAGAACAATGTTTTAAAAAAACTGCAAGAAAACCTTGGACATGGTCTTATAGGAGTTGGGTGTGCAGGTCATATTTTCCACAACACATTTCGAACAGCTGCAGATGTACTGCCTGTTGATGTCGAGCTGATTATTGCTAAAAATGTATCTACTCTTCAAATCATACACAGTACGAGTTGAAAGACTCAAGGAGTTTTGCCAGTTTGTGGAAACAGACTTCCAGATGATCTTAGGTTATGCTCAGACTAGGTGGCTTGCTCTGCTGCCTGCTGTTGAAAGGGTTCTTCAGATGTTCCTGCCTCTAAAATCATATTTTCAATCTCAAGACAGATGCCCAGTTTTTATATAGACATTCTTTGAAAATCCTCTATCTGAGGCATGGCTTGTTTTTGTTCACAGTCAGGCCTCTCCATTCCACGAAGCAGTGCAAAAAATAGAGGGACAGACGGTCACTGTGTTTGAAGTCATTGACAGCATCAACAGGTTGAAAACTATTTTGAAGTCCAAACGGGAAGACTATTTCTTGCCATCAAGAGTTAAGTTAATCCTTGAAAAGCTGGAAATGGAAGGACTTCCAAAGGAGGATGTGAAAAAGTTTCATGCTAGCGTTTCTTAGTTCTATGAAACAGCTTTCAATTATTTGAATAAATGAGCTGCAAAAAATTTTCAAGACCTAGAATCCTACAGCTGGGTAAAGCTGAACAGAATACCAATTTGGGCAGATATTGAGATATCATCATCACTAGTGATTCAAACATTACCTTCAGCCCACTTTACAGAAACTGAAATTTATGACGAATATGTCTATATGAAGCAGTTTGTTACTTCTCAGAAAATTAGTGAATGGAGTGCCAAAAAAAAACATTGCCACCACAACGTTGGATTAAAATGGTTTCCCACTTTAAAAACAATAATGTGACATTTTCAAATATTTTGAAGTTGGCAGAGTTTTTTTTTTTCTGTCTACCTGGAACAAATGCTGCCACAGAAAAAGTGTTTTCTTTGATGAACAGCTTATGGGCAAGTGATAGAACACAGCTAGGTGTCAAACTTTGAAAGCTATGTTGACAACCAAAGTGAACTGTGAGGAAACATGTGTCGAGTTTTTTAAGATGCTGCTTGCAAAGTAGAACCTATTGATAAAAATCAACTCATCTGAAAAGTACAGTAACTCAGCTTCACCTTAAGTAAGGATTATTGATGTTTTTCTCTCTTATTAGTTTAAGTAGTTAAACTTATACAGTAACATGTATGTTATTCAATGTTATTCAAATGTATATATAAAATGTATATTATTTTTAATTGACATCAACTTGATTTTTCCGGGACATGTCCCGACTTTTGACCTTTTCTTTACCCTTTTGTCCCGATTTTTTGCATTGAAATAGGTCAAATCTACTATTTTGTCCCGGATTAGGGTTTTGAAAATATGGTCACCTTATTAATAAGTATAGCCAGCAGGTGGGCTTGAACATCAATCTAAAGAAGACAGAGGCCATGACGCTCAATGTGAGCAACCCTGAGCTCATATCAGTAAGGAATCAGCAACTGGAACAGACAGACACCTTCACGTACCTAGGATGCATAGTAACACCAGACAGCGGAGCAAGCAAAGACATCAACAATACAATGAACAAAGCAAGAACAGCTTTTTTTCAGTCTAAACAACATCTGGAAGTTCTCTCAGTACAGCACAAGCACAAAATTAAGATTATATCAGAGCTGTGTGCTTTCTGTGCTTCTCTATGATGCGGAATGCTGGAGAGTTACAGAGAAGGAAATGTCGAAATTGTCCTCTTTTCACACAACATGCCTAAAAAAAATTCACCGAATCTTTTAGCCGAATACCATCACCAACCAAGATCTGCTTACTCGGCGCAAGCAAGCAAGAGGACATGCACACCATCATAGCTGGCAGACGCTGGAGCTGGGTTGGCCACGTCCTCAGAAGAGACCCCGAAGCCATCACAAGAACAGCTATGCTAAGGACCCCTGAATGAAAACGAAAGAGAGGCCGACCAAAAACAACTTGGCGGAGGACTGTGGAGGCTGAAATGCAAAGAATGAACCAGAGTTGGGGCACTGTACGAAGGATGGCCAACGAGCAAAGTGGAATCAATTTGTTGTTGCCCTACAAGACGTCACCAGGCGTGATGGCCACTGACTGCTTTGACGGTTGTCGGCTAAGTATCAAAGAAAGAATCCTGTTTCATTAGCTTATTTATATTTCCTGTTCTTGTATTATCATTATCGTATCCTGTCTATGCCATTAATCTATACGGATTACCTTGTCTCACACTACTATTATCTTACCTTGTCTATTTAATTAATTTACTGAGGTGACCTTTCTCATATTATTGTTACTTTGTCATACATTTCAATCTTTTGAGATGGAAACATGTATGCTAGATCAATAAAAACCTTGCAAGGACCCAAAAAGTACCTGACATGATAAAGTATTATACAAAGTACATAGTTTTAAAATGATGTATGACGTTTGAGTAATTTAAACATGTATAGACTCAATTTTAACTTCGCTTTTCACATCATGTTATTAATCATGGAACATTGGAATAATAACACAATGCAATAATATTTGGGGTAAATAGCACTAAATAGATATGAATAAATGTGATACTAATATGAAATATAACTATTTGACTTTTGTTACGTTGACTGATAATTTGTCTTTCCATCTCGTCCCATCTCTTTATTACTCTTTTAATGTCCTGGTTTCGTTGACATTTTGTATTTTCCTTTCTTTGGGATTCTACCTTCGTGGCCCATTTTTTCCCCTTGCCAGATGCACCCCGCAGTTTGTTTACGTTCTGGCCTTCAGCGGTCAGCTAACGATAATGTTACGTCAGCACATCTGGCGTGTCTGACCAGAAGTATATCTCTTGCGCTCAAAGCGTTTGCCCACGAAGAGAGGGTTTCTGTGAAGAAACGGCCCACTAGCGGCTGGTACCTTTTAAGGCTGGGGAAACAGGTTTTGATCTTCGATTCAGGGAGAGATAAACCCGCAGTCGGTCTCTTTGGGTTTTGCCCCTTAGACGAGCAGTTAGAGATCATTAATATTATGCATTTGTCTATCTGGGGAACTTTCTCTCGGTGGTTGTCTCTGATGTCGTCTCTGGAATAACCTTCGTCTTACTCTTTATTACGTTACACGCCGATACATCTGTAGAAAACAAGCCATGCCAGGTGTCCTTGTGGCGTTATTTGTACACTATACGAGTAGAAGGGTTTAATCAGTCAGACACACTCGTAAAATTTCCTGCCCGAGAAGACCACATTGAGAATAAGGCAAACGATAACACAGAACTAAATGTTATTTGCCTATTTTCTCATCATTTCTTGGGTTTTCAGGGATACCTAATTGCTAGAGTCAAGTCTCCAGTCAGGCGAAGAACGATACATTCTCTTCGTTCTAGAGAGTTTCTGAGTACATCTAGCCTCACGAGTTGTCACCTCCAATACCTGAAACAAAAACCCTTTTTTGTCAACGCCATTCTCCCAAAAGGGAAATTAAGCTCACGCAGTATGCAATGAGCCAACGCAAAATCTGAAATCATCTGTTGCAGTAGTAGTTTCCTACTCGCCTATTGGATTACCAGTCAGAGCATTGCGGCTTCCCGATATCTAGCAGCCCAGCGTGTATAGTCTATTTAAACCACCGACTGTGTGTGCTTAAACGGAGCGCGCAGTCAAATCACAGTTCAAACCAGCCCAAACCGGATTTACTACCAAGTACGCAAGATTCGTGCGCCGGATAATAGCGCTAAAGGGACCATTTGTCCTCAAGTAACTTCGTCTTGTGTGTATTTCTGGGTTATGTAAAACCTCGCCCTTATGAGCGGTCAGCAGGAGATAGACAAAGTTCCAGTCCCCCTCGCGCAATTAGGGGTCACCAATGATAGCACCGACAAGGAAAGTTTTGTAGGTTTATTCCATCATCTTGAAGGATATCTACATGTAAGACACTTTTCTGGAGCTAGCACATTTGGTCCCACGAAAGCGGACGGACTGTCACTCAGTTTATTTATTTCTCTGTGTTCTACAGGTTTTATGTTGGTGGTCTGTGTGTTCGTTGGTGTGTTTTTGCTTATTTTTGCTTATTGATGATTATTGATGACTCTTGATGACTATTGATGATTATTGATGTTGTTTGTGCTGATATGCATTATTTTCATACATTGCTTCTTTAATAATATTTACTCATTTATTAATGCGCTGTTCACGACCCTTTCATCCATAATTTACACGTTTTAGCTCTTTACTATAGTCCCTATTTTTTTGATAAGAGAAAAGAGAGAGAGCGGGAGGTGCTTAGACGATATAAGTGTGCTGAGGCTTGGAGAGAGAGATCATTTTAATAAATCTTCTTCCAGGTAGTCTCAAGTCCATCTACTATTTACACCTTATCTAAGTGTAATCTATAACTCTGTCAGTCCACTATCATTGTTGACTTCACTACTATTGTCCAACTCGACAAAATACTCTACACCTTAACTCAACCACGACAAAAATGGTTTGCTCGTCCGAGATTTTGAGCGACATCTGCAGCAATCGCAACAGATGAGGTTACAGTCTGGTATGAATCTCTCACCAGATTCTGTCTTTATTCTTGGTGTTTAGTGTTCTGCAGATTAAAGGAATTGCTATCCCCAAGACATATCGAACTATTTCTTTTGGAGGAAGTCTGAACAGCTCTTTTTCTCCACAGCAATCATAAATCTCAAGTTACAATAATTGTTTATGTTACACATGACACAGCTGGTTAAGGTTGCTGGTATCACTGCTGAGGTTTTGGTTGGAAAATCTGACGACTATTGTTTTAAAAGTCAGAAAAATTTTTTTTAAGGGTTAAATATGTTTTTCAGGAGTAGCTCTTTAATCTGAGATAAGAAGCTACAGATAGTCAGTTACTAGCTTGCATCATGGGGGACAGCTTACAGGGCCATTTGGGATGGGGGCAGGGGTGCGACGGGGGTGCCTCTTGTCTCCATTTCTTTTCTTGCTGGCAATGGATTGGGTTGTGAGATCATCGACAACACACAACAGAGGTGGAGTCCAGTGGACTCTGACTGGGCGGTTGGATGATCTGGATTTTGCTGATGACTTGGCTCTCCTGTCCCATGGCCGTAGTCGGATGCAGGACAAGTTGAAGGCGCTCGATGGGAGGTCACAGCGGTTGGGTCTGAAAGTACACAGGGAAAGGACAAAAATAATGCGAATAAATGCAGGTAATGAAACAGGGTTGAACTTGAGGAGGCGCCAATGCGGGATGTAGAGTCGTACACATGTCTTGGCAGTAGTGTAGACAGGGTTGGAGGGACGGACAGCGGTGTCAAGGTGGGAATACAGGGGGCAAGGGGAGCTTTCATTGCATTGGGAAATGTATGGAGATCGGGAGAGATGGGATCCAACGCGGAAGTGGGAGTCTTCAGCTCGGGTGTGAAGTCGGTCCTATTGTGTGGCTCTGGGACATGGAGAGCAACAAAGACAGCGGCCAAAAAGCTACAGACTTTCATAAATGGGTGCTTGCGTAGAATAGAGGGATTGGAATGGTATGACAAGGTTACCAATGTGGGGCTGATGACGGGAGCTGGACGGGTGCCGGTGGGGCGGGAGATGAGAGGAGGACGATGGCGATGGGTGGGACACACACTGAGGAAGCCTGTTGGTGGCATTGCAGGGCGGTCCTTGTTCTGGGGCTCCCGGGGCGGGGGGGGCAGAGGGGGACCGAGAGGTGCGTGGAGGGGAGAGTTGGAAACAGAGGTGAAGGTGATGAGGAGAGCATGGAAAGAGCTTGGGATGATGGCACGTGACAGGAGGACTTGGCATGTGTTTGTTGAAGGCCTATGCTCCTTTGGGAGTGGAGGGTTATGAATGAAATCTGTACCAAGGGAGGGTGTTCATTCGGATGATAGTAACAAATCCTCTCAATAGCTAAGTACTGACAGAAGTGGGGTGAAGTGATGATAATAAGTTTTACATCACTTACAATTTTTTGGAGTTTTTTGGGGTATTTGCTAGTCGAAATCAAAGTGTCTAGAACTTCTCGATTTTTAAAAAAGTTTTCCCATGCTAGTCTAGATTTTATTGATTATTAAGTTAATTAGCACCTAGTGGACTAGGTAACGAAGATCTCTAGGTTTTATTCTTCTATAGTGTTTGCTAACCCTGAGATAATGGCCGATCTAGATAAAATGCATAGGATTGCCCTTGAGGTAGCTAAGTACATGGAGTACCAGGATAGCGAAATCCAGCCCTTTCTAGAATTTGCAGTAGGCATGCAGGATCAATACGAAATAGACAACTGGTTTAACAGCCGTCTAATCTTGGCATGGTCCTGTAAACAAACTGGGGAGAGCGAAGCATTCACCCGAAAGTATGTAGAAGAAGCGATAGAAGAGGAGAAGCAATTGGAAACAAAACGACAAGAAAGGGAGAAGCAATGGGAAACAGAAAAACAAGAACGGGAAATAGAAAGACAAGAAAGGGAAAAGCAACGGCAAGAACAGTACCAGAAATTGGAAATGGAGCGACAAGAAAGGGACAGACAAAGCCAAGAAAAGGACAGGCTACACCAAATCAGAATGAATGAACTGGATAGCCAAATCCGGAGGATGGAAACAGACACTAAATGTAGTCACTCTAGTTCCCCTCCTACGGCGCCCTTGTCTGACAACGCCCCTGTAAACATTGCGACCCTTACAGATAACTTGCCTGCTAAAACCGAGCCCCAACTCCAGAAAATCGACTTTCCTTTGGACATGGATCCGAAGCCCGAACAAGGAAAGAATTTACGTCGGCACAGCAGACCTAAAACCACGGGAAAGGTTACGAAACGTTCCCAGGCATGGAAACTGCACAAAGGTGAGAGAGGTGCTAACAAGCATTATAATACAGATTGTTACCGTCTGGCAAGCGGTGAACCCCGAACCTCTCATGCTCCAGACCGAGCACCACCTAACTGACACGGAACGTCGAGAAAAGGGAGCGACACCCTATCACATCATATTTCGCAAACTTCCCGGCCGGACAGCGAAAAACCATATGCAGAGGCGTATCCCTCCAACTCAACGATCGGATTAAGGAGGCACCGCTCCTCTCATCACCCTGAGCTACAAAGGTGCAAGAATAAGTCGCCTGCTAAAAGGGTAAAAGTTTCCAATACGTTCCAAGGAACACTGGAAAAACACACCGAGAGTTTTAACTCGATCACTTCGCGATCTAACGGCATCATAACCGTCCAGTCTTTTGCATGCAGACTGCAGAGCCTGTAATCCAGGAAGTAGATCTGGCATCGCAGGACATTTGCCAACTGACGCCAGTAACTCTCTCAAGGTAGGGCAGGGTTGACGTTTCTGGGGGACCCAGGGTTTCAGGCGAAGGGATCCCTGGTACGCCATCTGAGTCTCTCATGCTTCTCAGGGCAGAAGACAATGAGAAAAGCTGCCTTACTACTTTACAAGGAGCTATTGTTGAGAGCTCTGGCTCACTTCATTTTAGTAACGGTAATGCGACTCAACAAATTCTGCAAATCGCAGACAAAACCTATCTTTCTCCAAAGATAGAAGCTACTGAGATCCGTTATGATTCAGTAGAAACCCCGAATGCGATCGATTACTCTATGCTTCAGGCAGCAGAGTTCTCTCATGCAAATCGCAATATTCCAGTGGTCTCAAACAAACTGACGGACAGCAAAGTAGTCGCCTACGCCAGGCCATTACCGAGCAACTTGATCATTTCCGTTGACCAAGCCAGAATTGTTAGTGGCAAAGCAAGGAACGTTCCAGACCCGCCTTTAGAAGGCACTGGTCTGAAGATTGATCAATGCTCCCACCGAAACAGGGGAGTAGGTGTGGAGAGGAAGGAGAACTATGCTAGCGTTTCTTCGGCCAGCAAACTGCTTCATTTGCCGACTCGGGTTACGCGCGCGCGGAGAATTCCGATAAGTCGTTGTTATCACAGGGCAGTTAGGAACACGTCGGTGAAACGTAAACCGCCCGAGTCCAGAAATGATCTTACTGCACGTAACAGGCGTATTACCTATGCAGTGGTCAGCGAGTTCAGGCGGGGCCGAAACTCAAAGCAGTTACGGATTTTTATCTGGATGATAAACGGGCCGAGCGAACTGTGTAACCAAGGTCAGGTTCACAGGGAAAGGATTTACGTTAGTGCCGAGTGGCCTCGCAAAATCCTATTCGCCGAGCGTCTACTAGACAGAGGAAAGAAATTAACTCGGAGCCATATGGACAGACAGAAGTTGGAGATACGACTTTGGCTTATGAGTGGAGGATGTTCCAAGGACATATAACGGACGTCGATGGAAAAGATAAATTACTGTCCTTTAGTCCGTGTTGCACGAACTTTTAAGGGGGGGGGGGGCTACTTGTCACGTTGACTGATAATTTGTCTTTCCATCTCGTCCCATCTCTTTATTACTCTTTTAATGTCCTGGTTTCTTTGACATTTTGTATTTTCGTTTCTTTGGGATTCTACCTTCGTGGCCCATTTTTCTCCTTGCCAGAACCACCCGCGGTTTGTTTACGTTCTGGCCTTCGGCTGTCAGCTAACGATAATGTTACGTCAGCACACCTGGCGTGTCTGACCAGAAGTATATCTCTTGCGCTCAAAGCGTTTGACCACGAAGAGAGGATTTCTGTGAAGAAACGGCCCGCTAGCGGCTGGTACCTTTTAAGGCTGGGGAAACAGGTTTTGATCTTCGATTCAGGGAGAGATAAACCCGCGGTCGGTCTCTTTGGGTTTTGCCCCTTAGACGAGCAGTTAGAGATCACAATATTATGCATTTGTCTATCTGGGGAACTTTCTCTCGGTGGTTGTCTCTGATCTCGTCTCTGGAATAACCTTCGTCTTACTCTTTATTACGTTACACGCCGATACATCTGTAGAAAACAAGCCATGCCAGGTGTCCTTGTGGCGTTATTTGTACACTATAAGAGTAGAAGGGTTTAATCAGTCAGACACACTCGTAAAATTTCCTGCCCGAGAAGACCACATTGAGAATAAGGCAGACGATAACACAGAACTAAATGTTATTTGCCTTTTTTCTCATCATTTCTCGGGTTTTCAGGGATACCTAATTGCTAGAGTCAAGTCTCCAGTCAGGCGAAGAACATCACATTCTCTTCGTTCTAGAGAGTTTCTGAGTACATCTAGCCTCACGAGTTGTCACCTCCAATACCTGAAACAAAAACCCTTTTTTGTCAAAGCCATTCTCTCAAAAGGGAAATTAAGCTCACGCAGTATGCAATGAGCCAACGCAAAATCTGAAATCATCTGTTGCAGTAGTAGTTTCCTACTCGCCTATTGGATTACCAGTCAGAGCATTGCGGCTTCCCGATATCTAGCAGCCCAGCGTGTATAGTCTATTTAAACCACCGACTGTGTGTGCTTAAACGGAGCGCGCAGTCAAATCACAGTTCAAACCAGCCCAAACCGGATTTACTACCAAGTACGCAAGATTCGTGCGCCGGATAATAGCGCTAAAGGGACCATTTGTCCTCAAGTAACTTCGTCTTGTGTGTATTTCTGGGTTATGTAAAACCTCGCCCTTATGAGCGGTCAGCAGGAGATAGACAAAGTTCCAGTCCCCCTCGCGCAATTAGGGGTCACCAATGATAGCACCGACAAGGAAAGTTTTGTAGGTTTATTCCATCATCTTGAAGGATATCTACATGTAAGACACTTTTCTGGAGCTAGCACATTTGGTCCCACGAAAGCGGACGGACTGTCACTCAGTTTATTTATTTCTCTGTGTTCTACAGGTTTTATGTTGGTGGTCTGTGTGTTCGTTGGTGTGTTTTTGCTTATTTTTGCTTATTGATGATTATTGATGACTCTTGATGACTATTGATGATTATTGATGTTGTTTGTGCTGATATGCATTATTTTCATACATTGCTTCTTTAATAATATTTACTCATTTATTAATGCGCTGTTCACGACCCTTTCATCCATAATTTACACGTTTTAGCTCTTTACTATAGTCCCTATTTTTTTGATAAGAGAAAAGAGAGAGAGCGGGAGGTGCTTAGACTATATAAGTGTGTTGAGGCTTGGAGAGAGAGATAACTTTGATAAATCTTCTTCCAGGTAGTCTCAAGTCCATCTCCTATTTACACCTTATCTATGTGTAATCTATAACTCTGCCAGTACACTATCATTGTCGATTTCACTACTATTGTCCAACTCGACAAAATACTCTACACCTTAACTCAACCACGACAAAAATGGTTTGCTCGTCCGAGATTTTGAGCGACATCTGCAGCAATCGCAACAGATGAGGTTACAGTCTGGTATGAATCTCTCACCAGATTCTGTCTTTATTCTTGGTGTTTAGTGTTCTGCAGATTAAAGGAATTGCTATCCCCAAGACATATCGAACTATTTCTTTTGGAGGAAGTCTGAACAGCTCTTTTTCTCCACAGCAATCATAAATCTCAAGTTACAATAATTGTTTATGTTACACATGACACAGCTGGTTAAGGTTGCTGGTATCACTGCTGAGTTTTTGGTTGGAAAATCTGACGACTATTGTTTTAAAAGTCAGAAAATTTTTTTTAAGGGTTAAATATGTTTTTCAGGAGTAGCTCTTTAATCTGAGATAAGAAGCTACAGATAGTCAGTTACTAGCTTGCATCTGTACCAAGGGAGGGTGTTCATTCGGATGATAGTAACAAATCCTCTCAATAGCTAAGTACTGACAGAAGTGGGGTGAAGTGATGATAATAAGTTTTACATCACTTACAATTTTTTGGAGTTTTTTGGGGTATTTGCTAGTCGAAATCAAAGTGTCTAGAACTTCTCGATTTTTAAAAAAGTTTTCCCATGCTAGTCTAGATTTTATTGATTATTAAGTTAATTAGCACCTAGTGGACTAGGTAACGAAGATCTCTAGGTTTTATTCTTCTATAGTGTTTGCTAACCCTGAGATAATGGCCGATCTAGATAAAATGCATAGGATTGCCCTTGAGGTAGCTAAGTACATGGAGTACCAGGATAGCGAAATCCAGCCCTTTCTAGAATTTGCAGTAAGCATGCAGGATCAATACGAAATAGACAACTGGTTTAACAGCCGTTTAATCTTGGCATGGTCCTGTAAACAAACTGGGGAGAGCGAAGCATTCACCCGAAAGTATGTAGAAGAAGCGATAGAAGAGGAGAAGCAATTGGAAACAAAACGACAAGAAATGGAGAAGCAATGGGAAACAGAAAGACAAGAACGGGAAATAGAAAGACAAGATTGGGAAAAGCAGCTACAAGAACAGTACCAGAAATTGGAAAGGGAGCGACAAGAAAGGGACAGATAAAGCCAAAAAAAGGACAGGCTACACCAAATTAGAATGAATGAACTGGATAGCCAAATCCGGAGGATGGAAACAGATACTAAATGTAGTCACTCTAGTTCCCCTTCTACGGCGCCCTTGTCTGACAACGCCCCTGTAAACATTGCGACCCTTACAGATAACTTGCCTGCTAAAACCGAGCCCCAACTCCAGAAAATCGACTTTCCTTTGGACTTGGATCCGAAGCCCGAACAAGGAAAGAATTTACGTCGGCACAGCAGACCTAAAACCACGGGAAAGGTTACGAAACGTTCCCAGGCATGGAAACTGCACAAAGGTGAGAGAGGTGCTAACAAGCATTATAATACAGATTGTTACCGTCTGGCAAGCGGTGAACCCCGAACCTCTCATGCTCCAGACCGAGCACCACCTAACTGACACGGAACGTCGAGAAAAGGGAGCGACACCCTATCACATCATATTTCGCAAACTTCCCGGCCGGACAGCGAAAAACCATATGCAGAGGCGTATCCCTCCAACTCAACGATCGGATTAAGGAGGCACCGCTCCTCTCATCACCCTGAGCTACAAAGGTGCAAGAATAAGTCGCCTGCTAAAAGGGTAAAAGTTTCCAATACGTTCCAAGGAACACTGGAAAAACACACCGAGAGCTTTAACTCGATCACTTCGCGATCTAACGGCATCATAACCGTCCAGTCTTTTGCATGCAGACTGCAGAGCCTGTAATCCAGGAAGTAGATCTGGCATCGCAGGACATTTGCCAACTGACGCCAGTAACTCCCTCAGGGTAGGGCAGGGTTTACGTTTCTGGGGGACCCAGGGTTTCAGGCGAAGGGATCCCTGGTACGCCATCTGAGTCTCTCATGCTTCTCAGGGCAGAAGACAATGAGAAAAGCTGCCTTACTACTTTACAAGGAGCTATTGTTGAGAGCTCTGGCTCACTTCATTTTAGTAACGGTAATGCGACTCAACAAATTCTGCAAATCGCAGACAAAACCTATCTTTCTCCAAAGATAGAAGCTACTGAGATCCGTTATGATTCAGTAGAAACCCCGAATGCGATCGATTACTCTATGCTTCAGGCAGCAGAGTTCTCTCATTCAAATCGCAATATTCCAGTGGTCTCAAACAAACTGACGGACAGCAAAGTAGTCGCCTACGCCAGGCCATTACCGAGCAACTTGATCATTTCCGTTGACCAAGCCAGAATTGTTAGTGGCAAAGCAAGGAACGTTCCAGACCCGCCTTTAGAAAGCACTGGTCTGAAGATTGATCAATGCTCCCACCGAAACAGGGGAGTAGGTGTGGAGAGGAAGGAGAACTATGCTAGCGTTTCTTCGGCCAGCAAACTGCATCATTTGCCGACTCGGGTTACGCGCGCGCGGAGAATTCCGATAAGTCGTTGTTATCACAGGGCAGTTAGGAACACGTCGGTGAAACGTAAACCGCCCGAGTCCAGAAATGATCTTACTACACGTAACAGGCGTATTACCTATGCAGTGGTCAGCGAGTTCAGGCGGGGCCGAAACTCAAAGCAGTTACGGATTTATATCTGGATGATAAACGGGCCGAGCGAACTGTGTAACCAAGGTCAGGTTCACAGGGAAAGGATTTACGTTAGTGCCGAGTGGCCTCGCAAAATCCTATTCGCCGAGCGTCTACTAGACAGAGGAAAGAAATTAACTCGGAGCCATATGGACAGACAGAAGTTGGAGATACGACTTTGGCTTATGAGTGGAGGATGTTCCAAGGACATATAACGGACGTCGATGGAAAAGATAAATTACTGTCCTTTAGTCCGTGTTGCACGAACTTTTAAGGGGGGGGGGGGGCTACTTGTCACGTTGACTGATAATTTGTCTTTCCATCTCGTCCCATCTCTTTATTACTCTTTTAATGTCCTGGTTTCTTTGACATTTTGTATTTTCGTTTCTTTGGGATTCTACCTTCGTGGCCCATTTTTCTCCTTGCCAGAACCACCCGCGGTTTGTTTACGTTCTGGCCTTCGGCTGTCAGCTAACGATAATGTTTTGATCTTCGATTCAGGGAGAGATAAACCCGCGGTCGGTCTCTTTGGGTTTTGCCCCTTAGACGAGCAGTTAGAGATCACAATATTATGCATTTGTCTATCTGGGGAACTTTCTCTCGGTGGTTGTCTCTGATCTCGTCTCTGGAATAACCTTCGTCTTACTCTTTATTACGTTACACGCCGATACATCTGTAGAAAACAAGCCATGCCAGGTGTCCTTGTGGCGTTATTTGTACACTATAAGAGTAGAAGGGTTTAATCAGTCAGACACACTCGTAAAATTTCCTGCCCGAGAAGACCACATTGAGAATAAGGCAGACGATAACACAGAACTAAATGTTATTTGCCTTTTTTCTCATCATTTCTCGGGTTTTCAGGGATACCTAATTGCTAGAGTCAAGTCTCCAGTCAGGCGAAGAACATCACATTCTCTTCGTTCTAGAGAGTTTCTGAGTACATCTAGCCTCACGAGTTGTCACCTCCAATACCTGAAACAAAAACCCTTTTTTGTCAAAGCCATTCTCTCAAAAGGGAAATTAAGCTCACGCAGTATGCAACGAGCCAACGCAAAATCTGAAATCATCTGTTGCAGTAGTAGTTTCCTTCTCGCCTATTGGATTACCAGTCAGAGCATTGCGGCTTCCCGATATCTAGCAGCCCAGCGTGTATAGTCTATTTAAACCACCGACTGTGTGTGCTTAAACGGAGCGCGCAGTCAAATCACAGTTCAAACCAGCCCAAACCGGATTTACTACCAAGTACGCAAGATTCGTGCGCCGGATAATAGCGCTAAAGGGACCATTTGTCCTCAAGTAACTTCGTCTTGTGTGTATTTCTGGGTTATGTAAAACCTCGCCCTTATGAGCGGTCAGCAGGAGATAGACAAAGTTCCAGTCCCCCTCGCGCAATTAGGGGTCACCAATGATAGCACCGGCCAGGAAAGTTTTGTAGGTTTATTCCATCATCTTGAAGGATATCTACATGTAAGACACTTTTCTGGAGCTAGCACATTTGGTCCCACGAAAGCGGACGGACTGTCACTCAGTTTATTTATTTCTCTGTGTTCTACAGGTTTTATGTTGGTGGTCTGTGTGTTCGTTTGTGTGTTTTTGCTTATTTTTGATTATTGATGATTATTGATGACTATTGATGATTATTGATGACTATTGATGATTATTGATGTTGTTTGTGCTGATATGCATTATTTTCATACATTGCTTCTTTAATAAATTTTACTCATTTATTAATGCGCTGCTCACGACCCTTTCATCCATAATTTACATGTTTTAGCTCTTTACTATAGTCTCTATTTTTTTATAAGAGAAAAGAGAGAGAGCGGGAGGTGCTTAGACTATATAAGTGTGTTGAGGCTTGGAGAGAGAGATAACTTTGATAAATCTTCTTCCAGGTAGTCTCAAGTCCATCTCCTATTTACACCTTATCTATGTGTAATCTATAACTCTGCCAGTCCACTATCATTGTCGATTTCACTACTATTGTCCAACTCGACAAAATACTCTACACCTTAACTGAACCACGACAATTTTGAAGAATAAACAATATTAATTAGTTAGTATATTGTAGCTTTATGTTTCTATATTTTCAGAAATCGTGATGCTCTATGTTTCTGTAAACTATTATTAGAAAACCGGGCAAAACTGAGTATTTAAAGATAGGTATAAGTTTTTTTTTTTGTATTACATGTTGCATCTTTTGAAGAGTTAACATGGCATCAATGGGATAAATCTACGAAAGATTTCATTGTTTATTTTGCGCTGAAAATATGGTGCACTCATAGACCTTCTACAATTTCAGTAACATTTTATTTTCATCAGGGAGAAAAATCTTTCAGTTTGAATTTCTGTGAGACAAGGTCAGTAATCTTTGAATAATTACATGCAGATTTGTGAAGCAGACGCCACCAGCGCTTGTTGCAAGGCTTATAATTTCCAGATAGTAGTCCAAAAGCTTTATTTAATGCCACCGTCCTTTAATACAGGCGCACACAACTATAAGGCAGCTATCGGTAATACAATTCATCTTTCAGAGCTTCTGATAGGAAAGGAGAGCAAAAGTGTTTCCTAATCTACAGCCATGTAGATAAGGTAGTGTACTTTAATGATTTGGTCTAGGACTTTGAAGTCCTTTAGCACCTGGTTATCGAATGGAAATTTGTCAATTATAGTTTTCACCATTACTAAAATAAAAAAAATATTTTGTATCCTAGAAGTATGCGTAACTGTAAAAACAAGAAGGTTTAAAACGCTGGCGAATTCATCCTGATTCAGCATTTGGTTCTAGGTAAATTTTAACAACGCACATACACGGTATTTTTCCTTTTGATAAACACTGCAGATATCCCAGTATTCAGTGAAAGGCAATTATTATCATTTCTTAAAGCATTTCTTTCTATTTGAAGAACAGGTTGTCTTGGGGATATATACAGTGGACGGTTGAATACTATGAAAAGTGAACATTACTGTCTCAACTCGTTCCATGATTGACCACTCTCGTGTATCAGCATATAAATGTTTCGTATAATACACGCAATGGTCGCTAATCCACTTTTCACGACATTCAGTCGTTCAGAGTTTTATTTTCAGGCATGCGACATACTTTTAAATCCATGATAGCCCATCACTTGAGATGCTCTGTCGTGCACAAACCCGCATGATGCGAGTTCCAACAGGCCAAAAAACACTAACTCCCCACTACGAAAAGGAAACTGGTGAACAATATACTAAAATTCTACATGGAAAAGAACACTTTTACAGACTAATCCAATACGAGTTTCAGAAATACAGAAACACTATGGACCAACTTATCATACTAGGACGTCAAGTAAAATGAGGAATTAAAAGAAATACTATAAACATAGTGTTAAAGTCGGATTCTAGTCAAGGGGAGTTTATCAGTAAAATACTTGTAGATACAGGTTGGATTTTTTGGCTATCTCGCTTGTAAGCTGTCTAGCTGTTAGTTGGGCTTATAAGAACATCGCGAATTTTCTCGAAGATTCGAGATGAGAGGAGTTCACTTTTTTTTGCGCGGGGATGAATTTTTGACTGAGCGGTTTTTAGGCGGGGAGATTTTTCGTGACATTCGAATGCTGAGATAGCTGAGAGAAGTGACTGACGATTATGGTCAGTGTGTCCCGATATAGAGAATTGTTTTTGCGAAAGGGATTTTGATATTTCCTAAGATTTCATAAAGCCGTGGATATAAAGGCTTGAGTATATTATGCAGAATGGACGTTGTCAAAGATTTGTTCGGGCCCTGGATAGGCCGTTTTGATTTGTGAACGTCGACAGATTATTATTATAGTGAAGGTGTTTTTCTCCCTTGAGTTATGTTGAGTATGACGATATAGACATTATTGTACTGCGATAGGCAGTCCCCTTTATTGTAGGGATAATTTAAGCCAGGAACTCATACGGCTCATTTACCATATTGCCAGAGATGTTTGAGAGCATATTTACATTACTGCAAAGCCAGGAATAGGCTTTTACATATATGCGCCATTTATACTATATACAGATGAATTGAACTGTCGTTATTCCCATGAGATGCTTAGAACTGTGACCTATTGTCAGTGTGCTGTTATGATGTCTGCTTTTGTTACTGTGGCGTAATAAACAGTATAGAACTGTATTTGAAGTTTAAAACTTTCCTGACTCCCATGTGTGCATTGATGTGTGATTGCAATTGAGTTACTCCAAGAGCCTTTACGCATTCGCGTCCATATCTACACCCGCACACATTAGTCGACCATCTGTAAGCCCGACACGCTGATTGCCTATATCAGCGCACACAATAACATTCATCATCATCTTCCCGTGTTAACTTTACATTCAACACATAGCCATATTCTTAGGTGTATTTAGGGCATAAAATGAATGCTGGAAAGAAAGATGATATTTACAGTTAATACGAGAGCCGCGCTAGCGTAGTAGTTACAACACCGCTCTGGCGACCGGGTGATTCAGGATCAAACCCGGGCGACGGCATTTGAGGATTTTTCGTCGACCGGGATTTGGACTGGATTAACTCGAGACCTGGCGAGAACATTTGAAGGAGTGTCGTCGACCAGGGACTGGCGGCTCCTGAGCCGACCCAGCTCTAATGGGTACTTCCGAAAACGGCGAGTATCTGCCTGAATGGCGAGGGACACTTGTCTCTGTACAAGAAAATAGGATACTCACGTAAAAATCAATGTCAGGTTAGACATTAAAAATAACCTGAGATTTCGCCTCGAGTATTAGCGGGCGTACGAAAAAAAAAAAAAAACAGTTAATACGATAGATAATACTACAGAACAATGCATAACTACATAGAAAACTTCTTACAGGACAGATACTGTACAGTGCAGGTAAATAATGAGAAATCACAGAAATACCAACAACAAAATGGAATACTCAGTATTGTCTCCATCTTTATTCGCTACAATAATTAATGGCCTGGGAGAGGAATTTAGCAACATTAAATACAAACAGTCACTATTTGCAGATGATATAACTATTTGGAGGACGGGGAAAATTCTCCTAAGACTATATAAAGATCTATAAGCTCTAATAAATAAAATCGCAGAATGAATACCTAAGTGGAGATGTTACGCGTTGCAGTGTATTTTATAAACTATGTTGTTCATTCATCAGTTTCATGTCAAAGTAAATTGAACACGGCAACAGCAACTTGAAATAATTCAGCTCAGTCTGTGGTACAGTTACGATAATTTAATTTATTATACGATCCACAACACAGTTTGTTCCACAATTTTACATTATAAGTATGAATGAGCTCTTACCACACATGGTCCTATGTCCGTCAGAGACATGAATAATTAGACAAGCGAGCCGTCAGTAAGGTCCACAGTCTGCGTAGAATCTTATAGTAAATAAATATTAGACAAACATAAAGGTATGTTTTCAGGCACTCGTAAGAAATAAAGAAGTAGAAAACTAGACAACAGAAAAACAACAGACGTGAGTGGCTTACCCAGGGCTTGAACCCCGGACCTTCCGTGCGACCACCCCGCCTAGCTATGCAAGCGAATCACACTATCCTCCCTGCCATCTAGGCATCATCAAATAATGATGCTTTGATGACTGGTCATTAGTGCGAACCGCAAGACACAACACCGGAAGTTTACAATGGGCAGTTCAGCCTAACAATGACGCAATCACTTCTGTTGTTCCCCTATTATACAATATAGGTCAGTCCACACAAGACAAAGACCTTAATACTGTGTCTAGTAAATGATAGCAGACTCAGAACAGTAAGTATAGAACAGAGGGTAGGTTTTTGATATTGTATAAACATTTATAACACATAAGGAAGGGAAACTCGAGGCCTGTAAACAGTAAATTAATATGAGACAAACATAAAGGTATGTTTTGAGGCACTCGTAAGAAATAAAGAAGTAGAACACTAGACAACAGTGATACATACATAAAGCACTCAGTGTAAATGGGTTCACTAATACTTACAGTTTGACTGATACTACCTGTATACTAGTCACTGCTAATTAGATCTAGTTCTATTTAATTTGTATGTATAAGCCCACACAGAGCTATAATAGATGAATAGGTGAATGTTACGTTCTGAGTACTATACCTGAGCTGTTCGAAGTAAGTGTGTACTGGTGCATTCATTCATCACAGTAACACACATAAGAATCATGGGTCGTTGAACTACCGTTGACGTTTCATGAACAGTTTATTCACGTACCAACATAGACGACGACATAGACGAAATACAGCATAAAGTACGAAGCATTGAGTAAATACATTCATGAAGCTCCAACACCCCACAGAGCTCCATTACAGCGCTGTTACGTGCAGTCTTTGATATCTTACAATATTATACATTGGTATACTTGTTATGTTCGCAAATATTTTGTAAACAAAATAGATATTTTTTAGTGCTTAAGGGAAAGTCATTATTGAGTTACTTCCCTTGAAAGTTGTGCCGTCTCTTTCGATCGAACTCCGCGGATGAATCCAGTTTTACTGCGATTTATTCTTTGTTTGGGTAGTAATAGATTGTTCTTGCTTCAGAATATCTATGGCCTGAATTTATGTGTATTGTTTGTCTGTGTAGGACGAATCTGTCTTATATTTGTATATCTTTACATATCTAAGTCGAACTATATGTTCTGTTGTCTCTAGAGAGGTCAAAGGCTGTTCGGCAGATGTGTCGCGAGAGTGGTGTGTTTTGGCTTCGCCCTGATGATGGGCTGTGTTTTTCTATGTCGGCTTGACGCCGGGGAAAAAGTGATCTCAGTGGTTTTTGGGGAAAGTGATAGTCGTCTAGACCTATCGTGTATGCTTTACCCCAGTGTTCATTCTTATTGCCAAGGAATGGCAAAATCATATTTCTGAAAACCAAGGTAATAAAGATACTCTTTTGAACTCTCGTACGAAGCCACCGTTTTTTCGATAGGGATGATTTGTACGTCTGAGAGGATACATCTAACTAGATGAAAAAAAAAACGATTCTGATTCCTAGCAGCACTATATCCTGTAGAATGCAGTCCATTGTTCATGATCAAATCTACAGAGCAATGAAATGTTTAATGAATGACTAACTTTAGGACAGATTCATTATCTGTATCCAAACGTGAGTGACAGCTCACGAGGTGCTCAGTCAGTGAAGTCAGATGATATATATGTATGGGCGATACTGAGTGCTTGGCTACTGACAGTCCATTATACTATTATTCTACATGAGTGCCCATGTAACATTGCAAGACCATTTATCCACTGTACCATGATGTATTATGCCAACCTGTGATTTGTCACTATCTGTGCTGTCGAGTGTGTACGTCCAATTAAACTTTAGTAAAGGTACACAGTCGTTGGTGTCGATGACTTCCAGCCATACATGAGTGTGAGAAAAGAACATTTGTCAACACCACGAACTCTTCCTATCATTCGCACATTATACACTCCATCTATGTCTACACACCACTGCGTAGGTCAAGTTGACATTCCATACTCGAACCACGAGCAACACAACAACACAGTATTTAACTCTGGTGATGTTCGAGCGAGCTTCAGATTTCTCAGCATGTCTCTTGCTCAGGCAAGGGTCTCCCTTCTTAGAGCTCAATTATAACATAGTGGTGCACTTCTCATAGAAGATGCACATCCACAATATTCCTCAAAGGACTGCGTATCCAGCAGTCTGCAGTAATATAGCCTGCACAATATATATGGCCTCCTAATCTCCTTCAGAAAAATGTCTATGGCCTACAAAGTAATGTCTTTAAATCTCAGACTCTCAATAGCGCCTAATTGTAGATTAGTGGTGCACTTCTCTTAGAACGTGCACAATAACAAAATCTCTCAAACGACTGCATCCACTACAGTTATAGATATCGAAGTAAATACCGTCTTCAGATAATCTAACACATGAAGGAACATTCAAATATGAAAGAATATTCAATACAGGAAAGAATATTCAATACAGGCCTGTTCAAAAGTCTCCACCGAGACACACATTGAAAAACACACTCTAGAGAAAACATCCAGGGTTGACTACCACAGTCAAACGCCTAGAACACACTTTGAAACACTAGGTTTGACCGCATCGGTCCACACACAGAAACAGACTGCGCAGCGGTCACAAAATCTCCCGCACAAACAGTCACGAGACTTCGCTGTTCACACAGCTCAGTCCCTTTACGGACAAGCCGTAGGCCATTCACAGCTGTTCAATACAGAACAACTTCATCTCCCCACTCGAAGTGAATAGCGCCCATAACGCTCTTTTTTTCTGACTTACAAGACTTCTCGAACATACGAGGAAATTTCTTAAAGAATTCAGTCATCTAACTAAATAAACAGTGTCACAAGCGACGCAACTCTAAATTTCACTCTGACCAACTTAGCATACTAAGGATCACTTCTCTTTTTGACCTTAACATACTACCACACCACTCGGAGAAAAAATGATTTATAATTTTTTTGAAAAAAGTACATCCACGAAAAATGAGGGGTCCAATAAGCTCTAATATACTCTTACAACAATATGTTATGGTAAGGTCATCTTAATACATTGACAAAAAATATAAGCAAGTGTACAATAAAACAAATTATACAAAATAATCTTCTAAGTACACCAAAATAATTGTTTCAAACAAATTAATTATGTTTACTGTACACCAAGCAGGATACAATAAATAGAAAGTAACAGACAAGATCAAGCAAAAGAAGCATGATCAACAGTGAAAAATTATTGTATAACAAATAATTGACAGAAAATCATACAATTACGAGGCGAAGTATTTATATATACATGTTACCTTAACACAAATGCAAGCTATAATAAATAAACGCCATAATAAATTATTTAACCAAATTACAAAACTTATTCATAACTAAAATGAAATTATCACAGACATAACACAAAAAATGTGCGATTGTAAAAAAAACAATTTTCACATTCTCTACAAAAAAAAAACTTATCAAAATATTCTTTTTTTCTCTTCTTAGCGTTTTTTTACTTAACTGGAATTATCAACCTGTATTATTAAAACTAGTTAAGCGCTAGGCACAAACAATATAAACACTTTCAAAAAACAAATACATTTCTCATAATAAAAATTACAAATACAATAATGTTTATATCCGTAAAGTTAAATAAAATTTGTATTTTTAAATTTTTACAAGTTTCACCTGTAATTAATAAATCATAGTGAAATGATGCTTTTAACAATTTGTGTGAAAGAAAAAAATGATTCCTATCTCTAAGTAGACACAAATAGCAAACTATAAAAAATCAATTTACTCCATACCAATTACAAACATAAACATAAACATCGTATAAGAAACATGTGTTTAAGTCAGACTTCTAAATTCTTCATACAACGTGATCTTACTATTTTGTAATTCTTAATATACAGGTTAGTCCCAAGAATACTATTACACATACCAACAATTACTCAGATGACCTCTGTATATAGAAATTTATTAACTAATATCATGGTTGTCAGATACGAAAAAGAAAAAATAAATTTAGTAACAAAAAATAACTTCTGAAAGCGGACTAAGCATATTAATAGCTAAATGGGTTGTCGCTTAGCTGGCTATCTCATCAGGTACCAAACTATCTATAATTACTGCTGCAAAATCATATCATTGTTTAGTTGAATCAGCTATCATAGCTCCAAATTGACAACAGAGAACGTCTTGGACTATTATAATATAGTATTATGATGATTAGTCTTCAGGCTAAATGTATGTAAATACCAAAACAATCCTACTATATCATTTCAAAATTAAGATAGTCACTTACAAAATGAAATGTTACAATCATTACCAACCATAATACATGCAATGTTTATCAAACCACAAACAATCATGTAATAATGACAGAGTCACAACAGTGTTTACATATGAAACTACACAATACTCATACGTCATTATATAATGTATGGTACTATACGATACAATAATACATTATCTAAATACATATGTATTAGAACCACTATAACAATCTTGAACCAAACTCCTAAAGGAAAAAAAAAATATTAATAGGTCTCAACTCCGTCTATTTCATTGATTAGTTATCTATAAAAACGTAGGTGGGTTGTAACGTATACAATACTGGGTCAACGGCTGGCTGGGCTGCGCTTGTATTGGGCACACGGTCGAAAGGTTGACTACATTCTTCTCACCGCAAATAATATCATCGCGGAGCGATGATTCTTAACGCAAAGCTGAATTGCGTACGAAATTCATATGTTAATTCCTATTTTAATCAACTGTGAGAATTAATTTAAGGGTAAACGGAAAAAAAGTAACTACAAAATTTACCTAACACTTGTGGCAGTGAAAAAACTTGGATTCTATATGATGCCATAAAGTCTTCCCACGTACTCATAGTTACTACACAGATGGTTTGGAACAACCTGACCAAAATTGAAGGTTCATCACGAGAGCAGGCTGAATTATAATAAAACATAAACTTTTATAATGGGGAGCCACCAGTCACAAAAACGATGATTCTTTCTCGAAATCATAACTTAAACAATTAGTTACATTCTGATACATTTCTTACTTATTGTTACTTTGTTTCTTAACATTGACTTTGGGTTTTTTCGTTGAGCACAAAGTTGACCTGGTATGTGTTTGTAACATTTGGGGAGTTATATCTATTATAATAGCTATCTCCTCCTTTGGTGACAAGTATTATGACTAGAGCGGCAAGTTCGCATTTGTTATGATGTAACATGTCTCTTCGATAGAAATATCTAGTAAATGAATTCTTGTTGACTCGTAGAACTTTATTTTCCAGATTGGTAATCTTTATGTTATTTATTTATATCATAATTTCACCAACTTTCAGAATCAAAATTTTGAGATCTGTTAGACTGTCTATGGTTCTGTAGAGAGGAAAACTACAATTTAATGGGCTTCCTTGGTATTCTGTCTTATCATTATGGTTTTTTTCTTTTACAATAACTGTTTTTATTCGTTTCTGCGGTAATATGCTTATCGCTATATCACAACCGCCTATATTGAGGTTGACAAGCAGTGGATATGATCGGAATCCTCATGGGTTACCCACATGATGGGTTGTTTTCTTTATTACCTGAACTGGATGTTACACACGAAGTATCTTTGCTGGGTCTGACGCAGAGTCAGAGTATTAGCATTAGTAGTACGTGAAAAATTGTACTTGCCAAGTAGGATTTACGTACACCATGTTCAGATTTTCTTATTCAGCCAAGAGTGTATAGGGGCAGAATCTTTTGCTTGCCTTACTTCCTGATAATACACCATTTCTGGTTACTATTGTCAACCTTGACAGCTAGTCAAAATCCTTTGTATGCCTAACATCTAAACATCTAACTAAACCATACACTCTTCTTTCTAAGTTCAGTAATTTCAGCAATATTTACGAGACGTTCTATTGGTTTAGTTCTATATTTAAGTTACTATCTGTCATAACTTTGATCTATCTTCTGTTAGTAACAATTCTCAATCTTATTCATTTTCTTTTCATGCACCGTTTAATATTATAATCTCTCCCTATCATCCTTTTCTTTTTTATTATCCTCTGTGGTTCAATTTAATTTAATCTCTTCTTGTGGCACCTATTCTATCTGCTGGCTGAAGTAGAGCACCTGAGCCTTGAAGCACCTCAACTTTAGAAGATTGTTGCTTCAACACATTGATCTTCTTGGGGTGATACGTTATTCTTTTTTTCAGCTGGCTACTGAGAATTTCATTATTATCCAAACATATACGGAGCTTTATCTATATAACTATTTCTCAACGTACATTGCTCTCAACCTTTACTTCTCTTACAATTTCTTCTCTTATTTTCAATCTCCTGCTTGAGTTTACTATATCGCCTTTCTTATATCTATCTGATCTTCTAAGTTTTTATCTTTAATACATTCGAGTCTAATTGCTGTTTTCACACTAGAAAGCTCCAAGTTTGATTTAATAAATCAATTGGTGAGTTTAGACACTGTTTCTTGTAATTTACTTCCACTTCAGCAATATCCTGCAAAAAATTCGCCCCCTTTATGCAGAGCACTCTGTTTTTCTTCATCGATCCTTATTTCTTAATTCCTTTTTATGCTTAGCAGGAATACCGTTGTGGATTATTTTGAATATCACTTGTGCACTATATGTCCGTGTTCAACATCCTATACTGATACAACACAAACACACGAAGGTGTTCGACTGCAAATTCACCAAATCCTTAGCCATTACAATGTGTCGATCTAACCGAAATTATCTTTCAGCAATACCATCTCTAGGGTTCCTGAGCATGCAACAAAAAATCGTCCAAACACCCATGCTTCAAGTAGTGGGACTCTCATATATTCATTATCCCTAACCATCCAACGAATGCATACCTCAACATAGGGTTCTCATATCGCTTCATCCATGTTCACAATCACATGGTGTTTCATCACCGAATGTACTAGATGTTATAGGCCCACTTAACATTTCATTACAAGATTTTGTTACCTAGCCATAATCAATTATGCACTAAATCTTGTAATAATACGATATAAAACATGAAGTACTCAATAGAACAAAATAATAATATCGAAAGTACCGACATCTTACATAGAGAGGACACAGTTTTCCACAACAAAAAACTACTTATCTTGTACATAGAAAAAGTCCCTTCTTTTCCCGCTAACTACTATGGGCATTCAAATAACAAATCAGCAAACTCCAATGTTGAGATAGATACAGGAAATACAGGTACACAATCGTCGTCAACTGTCACCTTGGTACTTTGACACTGCTTGAAACAGGAAACTTGAATGCTTGCAAATATGTCATAGGGGAGCATGTTAAACATTTGATACCTCACCGTGTCACCGGATTTCAGGTACGAGCGACAATATACTGTCTGTGAGCAATTGACAGGCCGTAAACAAGACTTGAGATGTTTATCGATTGATTTTATTTAGCGTGGAAATAGCACACTTGACATAGTGAATGTCATAGTTATTCGTTCCTAAATGACACTTGTCGCCTAAAATAATGCTCGTATATCTAGACTGGGCCAGTAGGCATAGAAGACGGCAACCAGGTAATCCGATACTGGGTTCTCAAATCCAAGCCCCGCCCACACAGGGATAAATACTGTTGCTGATGAGAGACTTCTTAGTACATACGAACCAACTCAGGGCTATTATAAATAGCTCCGTGATCCCGTAGTTAAATTTACACCACGAATGTCATGGGCCTCCCGCAAGTATAAAGCGGTCACACCAACTGATAATCCATTAGAATAAAGCAGTGTCACAGCGACGAACTCTAATTTCACTTGACCAACTTAGCATACTAAGGATACTTCCTTTTGACCTTAACTAAACAGAAAAAACAATAGACGTGAGTGGCTTACCAAGGACTCGAACCCCGGACCTTCACGTGCGACATCCCGCCTAGCTATGCAGCGAAATCTACACTAATTTCATCCCTGCCATCTAGGCATCACCAAAAAATGATGCTTCGATGATGGTCAGTGTCATTAGTGCGAACCGCAAGACACAACACCAGAAGTTTACAATGGGCAGTTCAGCAGAACAATGTCGCTATAATAAGGGAACATCAGAAGGAATAATTGCTATAAAAATTAAGAAAGAAAAAACCTTACATTAACCTTCATAGTATACGGCAAGCCACTTGAATAGGCTCACGGTCTTGGTCACAGAAATCGGGGTAGGAAACCTCTGAAGTGGCAGACGCGTCTCAAAATTTTACTCACACTAAAATGAGCTCGTTAAAAATCTTGGATTTGAGTGCGTATAACTTTAAGAGTAAATTACATAGCCAAAGTTATTATGAATAAAAAGACCGCGATCGCTGTGTTTGTGTGAACCAATTAGACCCTTCCAGATAAACATTAGGATGAAGTGCAATGGGGGATTAGAAAAAACACCTTGCCTTTAATTTATGCAAAAAAATTGTTATAGACAAATACACATCAGCGACAACCTTTCTTGGATAACTATGGAAACATGCATCCTCTGTCATTTACAGAAATAAAAAGTAAAAAACAATAGAAAGAATTATATTAATAATACATAGCCAATGTGCTGTAACAAACAAATCCCTAAGGTAGCCTTAAAGTATACACCGATGGATTAAAAAAAAGACATGAATCAATTCGTTTATGAATCACTGTTCTGCATGACGCCAGTGAAAAGATTTTGTATAACCCCAATCACATCTTAATAGCAGAAATGGTAGATTAAGTACGATGCCCTCTAAACTGACAGTCTTATCTGACTCATTGCCAGCACCTCAAGCAATAAGAAATACACAGAAATGTGGCCGACAAGACACAGCAGAAGAAATACCGCAACTTAGTACACATCCAAATGAAAGAGGCTGATAGGAAACTCTTTACAGAGCGATACAACAGGAAGCAATCTGATCATCAGAAGAAGTCCCCCCGTCCGACAAGTGTTTCGGCCCTACATACTCCTTTTAACTTAAGGGGAGGCTGGGCCACTTGGGTCATGACTTCCAAGCGTCTAGCCTCCGGTATCGAAAATGAACCATTTTACTCTATTCGGTAGGCAACTTTATTTCCACAACTCCGACCAGCGTGGAGGCAATTGTAAAAGTAACAAAGAGAAGACAAATTATTCGTTCGCTTCCGTAGCACAATCAACAACTACAGTACACACACATGAGATCAAAACCTGCGCGGAAGGCCGACGCAGAACTTGAACAGCACTGCGCGCTCGTCCACTGAAATTCTTCCTGACCACCCTTATAGTAGAACATCGAGCTGTCGCCTCTCTGCCATAGCCCTTTCACTAACAGTAACGCCTAAAATACTCGGCGTATTGTGGACTTAGAACAAATTCCGGGTTGTTTTTTTGTCTGAACACCGAGTCATCGGGTTTATTGTCTAACGATTTCCATTGCCCATGTGGCGGTTTGTTTCCACCATCCAGCCTAATGAGCCCCTTTTTCGGCCAGAGTTTTCATAACTTAAAGCCCTCCTGCAGTGGCCCCCCTTGTTCTTCGACTTGTCCCCCTCAGCGCCCAACCGTTTTTTCCCAATTAAATTCATACCACTGGGATGCAGCCACATGGCCCTCTAGCGGGCCCCTACTTCACAGACTACATAGACCCTGTGCAGTGAGAAACCCATCGTGTTCTTCAGGATCCGGCCATTATCCTCTTCCTTACTTGGCCGCTTAGCCCGAATGACTCGACCCTCAGCAGTCAGTGCCATTTTTACCGCCTTGCAGGTCAGGTCAATCAGTAGGGCAAAACAAGTACTATTATCGCAATGGGTAGGTTTCGACATTACGCCTGACTAGGAGCGTTTTATTGGAAACAATTCAGAATCCATACAATCCGCACATTGTTTTGTTTTCGCAGAGATAAAATATGTCATAATCTCAGACTACTTTAAACCAAAGCGAAATGGACAGCTGTGTCCCGGAAATAAAGCCATAAATGGCCAGAATTTGGCCTATTAAATTCTATAAAAAAATCCAGCTTGAAATTGTTAGATAAACATAGACAGTCAAAAACATCCCCATGCAATAGGACAACTTAGCGACTGTAAATTGGAAACAGGACCTATTTTATGATTAGAGGAACGATCCACTGCGAAACATTTGTGGAGAAAAACACCACCAAATATGCAAGAAAAGTGAACCGCACAGGGTTTGGTTTGGTTTGGTTTTAAGTACTAACTTCATTGCACACGGACAACTTCATCAGTGCTCCGATCTCTTCCCTTAGACCACACAAGGAGTATCTCAGCATAGTGCACGAACTCCGTAGCACCGGCGAGAATCCCAATGCGTGAATACAGGAATCACACATTCTATACATATTTTTGTGAATGGTAGGTTTCTAATGTTTTAATTTTGCCAGAGCAGCGGCCTTATGGCCTACTCTTTACGATTTCCAATTTCCGTGGGATTTTTAACGTGCGCAACTTGCACAGAAAACCACTCATGAAATATATGAAAGTTATAAAACTTACTACCACTTTCGTTAAAAACTGCAAAACCCAAACATGATAGATGCCCCCAGGTTTATCCGAAAGGTGGGGAGAATGATGAATCCACAGGCGCCTTATTGGAATCGACCAGACCCGTTACAAGGACTTCGAGCTCTGAACAACGACTGGAATTTCCTTGTGCCTATGGTAGGACATTCTGTTCTTAGAAGAATAAAAATCCACATAACGAAAAAGGGGTGTGGGAGTTTACCCGGGGGGGGGGGGGGGAATCAACAGTGCTCTGTTGATCAACAGCACTTTGTCTCGACGGGTAAGACTTCAGAAGAACTCAGCCAGGAGTCAATCCACAATGCTGAGTACATTCATGTTGATCTGCATGATGAAGATCTCACCCACTTCTAGGGCGGGAAAAGAGATGCAATCAAGTTTCCACCTGCCAGTGCAAAAGAGCTTTGGGAACAGCTGGACGATGCCTTGTCAAAAGAGTTGGATGACAACCAGAGGAAGCAGACTACTTTGCTAGAGTGGGGGAAGCTCGGGAAATCTTCGGTGACATGATATCTCTTAATTGTCCGCAAAGCTCTCGTTTGGCAGATAGGAAGCAATGGAAAGTAAACTAAAAACCCACGCAAAAAAAAGATAGTTAAACGACAAATTAAAATATAAACAAACGGTTCAGGAGGGAAACAGAGCTGAGGTCCATGCCCGTCCAAAACTGTTTCAAGATCGCTGTGGCACAGACCGAAAGTAGGGGTTACGCTAACAGGTTTACGAGCACCTGAAATTGTCCCAGATAATGCCCTCTGTAGAGCATAAGAAGTTGTGCAGTTAAGAGAATGAAGACACGGAGGGATACGGGAAAGATTCTTCCACGGGAGCCCTTCAACGTTCGCTCAAGTCGAAACTGTTTGAGGAGCGCTAAACCATCATGGAAAGGAGGACCTGGAAGAAAGAACCATCAGAATGACTATTAAGATGATCGCAAAGGATTGAGCCGAGCCAGAACAGCATGGGCAGGCCTTAAATCTGGAGGCCGAGGTAAAGCCAAGGAGCTGAATTTAACACTCAAAAATCCCCAACGATGCAAGAGGTAGAAAGCATTGTCCCCAGAAAGAACGTGTGCAAGTCAGCTCCAGGTCCTAATGTGTGGTATGTCCCATATTGTTGTGTTATAATTGAGCTGCCTTGAGGTGCTCAAACGACTGCTCCGTGTTTTACTGATAGAATGCATGTGAGAAATCCCAACTTGTAATGCAACTAGGAATGTGTTCGAAAGGGCCGAACGGAGAGTCTACATCCCGAAGGAACAAGAATTTCACTGACAATAGTCAGTTCAGGTCCCCACCCTTCACTGAACTTAATGTGGAAGGAAAGATATCTCTCTCAGGTGGTGGCGAAAAGGCTCACGACTATACCTCCTGAAAATGAGTGGTACATTGACACTTACTATCCATCTAAGGAGGTTATCCCCAGGTACACCAGGGTGTCTAGTGTCAAGCCACAATGATCTGGGAAGCAATCCAAAAGGAAAAAGTCTGACAGTAACAACTTTCCATGTAATCTGGTTTGGCGAGTTTTAGTCCAAATGAGCTTATGGACTCCGTTTCCACACAATGTTGTGCAGGCCTTAGAAAATGTATCATTTTCCACAAGAGATTGCAGCAAATTTGTGGAAAGCTGGTGATTATTCGCAGGGTTCTCTGTCAGATGTTCAACTATGATTAAAACCCACTAGGCCACTGTATTGACTCTCAAGTTGGAACCTTGCGATGGGATGAAGCTCTCCGATTATATTAGCCCATGGCTATGCAAATAGTTTCCACCTGTAACTAGTGTTGGCTTTATTTCACTATATAATCGGCATGGCCACAGTAACTCGAGGTATCCCAACATGGAGACTGTGAGGCCAGCCAGAACTTTTCCCAGGGAGACTGCTTTTGGTCCGCCTATGATCTGTAAGCCCCCTCTGTTCTATCGCCATTTCTTATTGTCCTGTTTGTCATCCAGCCCTTCGCTGTCTTTTTTTAATTGAGGCATGCTACTCGTACAAATTGACCCTTGCCTAAAGAGACCTTTTAAACAAGGTTTCCTCGATTGACAGTAGCGGAATTTCCCCTGTGGATGGAAAACCGATGGAATATGTTCCTCTCTTATCTTTCCCTTCACTGGACTTGGATAGGCCACTGTCTCGGAATCTTCCTATGGTTTGGTGAAGCTTTCATTGCTGCACCAGCTGACTAGTTCAAATGCAAGCGCGTGGCTCTAAACATCCCTCCCCGGGCCCTGAGGGTTCATCGCTGTATTGTCAAAAACTGTTGTTTGGTCTTCCATTAATGACTTCTGAGCGGTGGCAATGTGGAAACACAAAAAATTTTGCCACTGAGCTTTGGACTATAGACTTCTTCAGGGCCTTGGGAGATGCATCGCAAAACAGACTTTAGTATTGAACACAAGTTCAAGAGGAAATGGCTAGGGGTACCACCAGGTCTGTCAGACGTAGCTCTGTACTGCAAAGAATCAAAACTTGTGCCTTTTCTTAAGTTAGTAGTTTAAGCGTACAAAGTGGGAAATGCAAGGCTCACAGTGATGCTGCGCAAGTCAGCAGATGACGTGGTTAAGTCCACTCAGCCCACACTGAAAACGGGAAGGAAGTGAAAAGTGGAAGAAGCTGTTGGTGCTGCCCAAGAGTCGCTCAAGCTCAGGGAGGTTATCGGATACACACAAACGAATAGATGGGGATTTGGCCATGGAGACAACCGCTGGTGGTCCAAATCATCAAGGCTGGAGGCACAAGACTTGTTTAGTGCAGGAGATTACGAGGGAGTGGAATGATAAGAGGTTGCAAAAGGCGGTGCAGCAGGCCCAACAAGGCCAATGGACTACATGGGAAGGAGCCCTGCAACGGTCCTTGACATGGAATTATATATGGCACATGGCACCTCTTAGGGCCCTCAGCTTTATATGTTAGGATCAATGTATGATCTCCTGCCTTCGGCAACAAAACCTTGTCAGATGGGGAAAGTAGAATGATGAGCAGTGCCCTGTGCAATGAGAAGCAGACACTTGAAACGTTTCTCTCAGCTTGCAAGGTGTTGTCATTTAAGTCAAGGGCGATAACATGGTTGCCAACAACAAAGTGGCTAAATGAGCTGGTGCGTCAATAGATCTGGCAAAGGATACAAGGCGAATCGCAAAGTCAGGCCGAAACACGCAAATGCTACCTTTCTGAGAGCAGGCACGTCAGCCACTCCAAGAGTAAAATCTTGTAGCAGTTTACATCTCTTCTTGACTGTGCAACCGACTGGGAGATGCGTATGACAATTGGAGAAGGGACTATCCAGAGAGTATCAGAAAATCTCGAAGACGGCCTGATATATTGCTGCATTCTTCATCATCGCATTATGTTATATTGATTGAACTGACCGTGCCATTTGAATCCAGATTGGACGAGCAACAATCCTTCAAAGCGGCAAAGTATAGTGATCTGGCCGCGGATCTGAGACACGATGGGTTCACTGCACTGGTCATGGCTGTTGAGGTTAGTGCAAGAGGGCTCGTGGCTGCGTCAGTGTATGATTTATTGAAACTGTTGGGGCTTAGGGGACAGTCGAGAACAAGGACACTGAAGAGGCTTAGTGAAACTGCGGAAAAGGAATCATGCTGGCTGTGGAACAATCGCAATGGCTATGGAAATCGAGACAGTAAAATCTAGCCCCACCTGCGGTATAGGAAACACCCTGATACTGCAATTTTTTCTAAGTCCACAATACACTGAGTTTTTCGTCGTATTGGTGGAAGGACGGCGGCTTTACAGGTAATCCGCGGTGTATTATATGAGGTGTAGGGTGCTGTTAGTTTTCAGTTGCCATCTCGCAGTATCTTCACGCCTCGTCGGCTTCACGCAGATGTGTCATTAGTGTGCTGCGGAACGATCGCAATAATTTGTCTTCAATTTGTTACTTTCCCAATTGCCTCCAGCTGGCGGAATGGTGGATTTTAAAGCTGCAACCAAGGTGTAATGGGTTCATTTTCTACACAAGACAACAGGAGGCTGAGACACTTGGGAGTCATGACCCAGGTCCCCCCCCTATAATTCAAAGAAGAATAAGGGGCCGAAACACTTGATCGACGGGAGGACTACTTCTGATGATCAGATTGCCCCCTGTTGTATCGTTCTGTATATAACTTCCTATCATACCTACCCAGGAGCTACACAACATAATAGTACAATTTTGTTTCTAGTAAAACAAGAATTAACATATTCCAATGCGAGAAATAAAACCAATAAAGGAAGAATAAAAACACTTCAAAAATAATATTCACCCATAAATAAAAATAACCAATCCAAAGAATCAGCAAACACTCTGTAAATAACAGTTAAGAAACACCAATTGCAATAAAAATGAATGAACAAGATACAGCACAAGAAAAACAACCAAAACTCACAAAAACGCAACAAAGTAAAGAGAAACAAACCTAGGAGCAAGAAAGGGGAAACAATATAAATCTTACTGACGTCAGAGAATTCGTAAACAAAAAGATCCAACACTGCAAAAATAAAAACTAAAGTAAGATGATACATAGAATAAAGAACACTATATATACAATTATAGTCTATGTGGGGTTGAACCGGGTATTCTACGCATAAGACAATACCTACTTCCTGTCCATGATATAGAAACTAAACAAAACAATTGTTTATGAACCAAATAATCTCTTAATATATTTACACCCCCCACCCCTTAAAACGAAAACCGTAGGTTTTTTGCTACAGAGAAGAGAGAATTTACACACACGAAACTCACTTACATCAAGGTAATTAACTAATAAAGTAGGTCTGCAAGTAAAGAAGTCAAGCTATATGTACTACATACAGTAAGTAATAGCTAGAAAGTTAATAATACCAATTCTAAATTTTGGTGATATTTAGCCAATATACTAATGCTCATTATCATTCCAGTTGTAGGATGAAGAACTTATGGATAGACTCTGATAAAGACAGATCAGAATGGCGAAGATTGGATTAGAAGATAACACCTGTTGACTCGACCATTATGGAATTTTGCAGAATGAGGAAAAGTCATAGGCTTATGATCAATCTATGATGAGATAGAAATGTTGCCAGATCAGATACTTGAGAAGTCTATTATACTACACGCGGTGACAAGGGCTCTCTTTTGATAATGGGTTATTTGGTCTCAGTGGCAGCAATTTCCTACTCACATATAGGACAGCATATGGTAGAGCCTTATCCTGTCTATGTTATCAGTCTACTCAGATTACATTCTCTGATACTATCATTGTCTTGTCTATTAAATGATGTACTTAAATTACCTTAACTAATATTATCATTACCTTATCCTGTTTATTTCATTAGTGTATTCAGATTACCGTGTCTGAAAGTATCATTACCTTATCTTGTCTATTTCATT
>JAMPIV010017634.1:0-27500 GCA_024509875.1 Oreohelix idahoensis
ATCTAACAAGTATTTTGAAATAAACAATAAAGAGAGAGAGAGAGATGAGAGGAGTGAGAGAGAGAGAGATGAGAAGAGAGAGAGAAAGAGATAGAGAGAAGACAGAAAGACAGAGAGAGATAGAAAGATAGAGAGAGAGAGAGATAGAAAGAGAGATAGAGATAAAGAGATAGAGAGCGAGAAGAGAAAATAGAGAGAGAAAATAAGAGAGAGACAGAGAGAAGAGAGAGAGATAGAGGAGAGAGAGAGAGAGAAAGATGAGAGAGAGAGAAAGGAAAGACAGCGAGAGAAAGAGAGAACAAGAAATAGACAGAGAGAGAGAGAGAGACATTTTTAGACTAAAACGTATATATATTAAAAGAGAAAGAGAGGAAAATTGATTTATATAAGAAAACAAAAAAGAGGATATATTTATGTTAACTTTTAAAACACGAATTTGTTTTAAAAGTGTATGTTTTAAATTCCAGTGATTCTCAAAATCTTGATCTATGGGGATTCTTACGTTTTTTTTTTATTCTCAATACAATGTTGGTATCAGAGGTTCTTACATTTTGTTACACAGTGATTCCCAAATTCTTGATCAGTGGTTCTCAATACATGTCGGTGTCTGGAGGGGTATTCTTACATTTTTTACTCCAAAGGTTCTCAAATTCTTGATTCTCAATACATGTTGGTATCAGAGGTTCTTACAATGTTTGATTCTCACGTTACTCACAAAGGTTCTCCACAATGTTTTGTATTCTCACAGTTTACTCCAAAGATTCTCACAATGTTTGATTCTCACGTTACTCCAAAGGTTCTCACAGTGTTTTACACTTCCCACCTTGTAGATCAGGGATTCTCAAATTCTTGAACAGTAATTGTCACGTTTTTTGTTCTAACAATGTTTGTGTCTTTGATATAAAATAACTGATTGTAAGTGAAAGTTATCATTATTAAATATGGACACGAGAAATTCGTACATCCTTTTACCTGTTTAATTAGTGGGCCGAGTGGTCTGGGAAGACTGTTTTTTTTTTGTCCAGCGTTTTCTAACACATATCAAGGATATGGTCACAGTCGTACCAGATGAGATTATTTGGTGTTACGGGGAATGGCAACCTTTATACAATTCCATGGACTGGAGTTCAGTTTATTGAAGGAACTGCCCGATATTGAGCAGTGGAAAGGTGATAAGAGACTTTTGGTAATTATCGATGATCTCATGATCGAAACAGACGTATGAGTATCTAGTGTGTTTACAATAAAGTCTCATCATAAAAATATAAGCGTATTTTATCTGGTGCAAAATTTATTTGGCAAGAACAAAGAACACAGAACCATTAGTTTGAATTCTCATTACATTGTGCTTTTCAAAAATCCACGCGATGGATCTCAGATTGTTAATCTAGCCAAACAGATGTACCCAGGTCGGACTGCCTATGTGCACGATAGTTTTAAGGACGCGACATCGGTTGCACACGGCTATTTGCTAATCGATCTTCCGTCAAGATACACCAGATAATTCTAAGGCTTTGTTCAGACGAAAACAGTTTTTACAATCTGGAGGTTTCTTATCTGCGTTGTTAACCCCAATACTATCTGTACTAAAAGGTTTTTTGTAAAATGGCTAAGAAAATGGTTTTGATGGATCCTCGTTTGTTAGAAAAACCTTATAGACCACCCGATGCACTAAGAGATAACTTGGGAGAATTGGATACGCAAATGCAACTAGTCTTGAATCAACAAGATCTGCCAATCGGTGACAAGGCTAGACTCTACCAACAAACATTACAGCGTTATTTGACTCGACTAGAACAGTACAGACACGTACCTCTAGGTCTCGTCGATATTAAACCACCAACACAAACCAACGAACAACCCACTGTACTTAAAGAGGAGGTCGTGGACAAAACTCCTCAGTCACCACCCGTCACGCCCACTAATCGAAAAAAGGTGAGCAGTAAAGTGCGAGAATCATCGTCGTATTCGCTCAGAAGAAGGAAAAAGACACCAAAGTGGGAAGCATGGCCAAAGAAGTGATTTTAAAACAACATTACTACGATCCAAAACGCCCTGGAGCTTATGGTGGAATTGCCCCCTTACAACGTGGCACCAAACTTAGTCGTAAGAAAATTGAAGAGTGGCTAGGCCATCAGGACAGCTACACCCTACACAAACCGGTGCGCAGAAAATTTAAACGACGCACAACCATTGCAGAAGGTATCGATCAACAGTTCCAGGCTGATTTAATTGACTTGCGTGGTTTAAAAAGATTCAACGATGGGTATTCCTATCTAGTAACGTGTATTGACGTGTTTAGTAAATTCGCTTGGGCTGTTCGTCTGAAAAACAAGACTGGGACAGCTTTAGTAGCAGCGGTAAAGACAATTTTTAACAGTCGCAAACCGATAAATTTTCAAACAGACAAAGGCAGTGAGTTTGTCAACAAAATATTCTTAAAGTTTCTTAAAAACGAGAAAGTCCATTTCTTCACTACGGAGAATGAGGATACCAAAGCAGCTATCGACGGTTTAATCGAACCCTCAAAGAAAAAACGTGGCGTTACTTTACCAAAATCAACGGGCTGATCACCCGTTTGCCAGTCACTTCGATTACGGAAACAACAGCAAATGGGTTGATTTGCCGTTGCCCTAAAGACGCCACTAGGCGTGATGGGAAACAATGGCAAAGAAAACCTATCTGCTGTTGCCCTAAGACGCCACTAGGCGTAATGGCCACTGACTGCTTTGACGGTCGGTGGCTAAGGACGGAAGAAGAAGAAGAAGACTTTACAAAAACCAACAGTCTTCGCTACGTCGACGTGATACAACAACTGGTCCACAATTACAACAATTCGTATCATCGGAGTATTAAGATGGCACCGGTGGAAGTTACCCCGAACAATCAAGAAGAAATATGGCGTACTTTGTATTCGACCCCTGACGTCGTCGGTAGAAAAGTCTATTTTAAACCTGGTGATCGCGTGCGGATCGCCCAAGCCAGACAAACTTTTAAAAAGGGTTATACGCCGGCTTGGACCGAAGAGTTGTTTACGATCAGCCGACAAAACCAAACAAGACCGGTTACGTACGTCCTTAAAGATGATTCGGGTGAGGAATTGAAAGGTTCTTTTTACCAAGAAGAGCTGCAACGAGTCGGCGACAAGATAGTTTATCGAATCGAGTCCATTTTGGAGGAACGCCGCGGTGTCAGGGGTGTAAAAGAATATTTAGTCAAATGGTTCGGTTATAACTCGTCATTCAACAGCTGGATTTCGTCCAAACAGCTAGCGAGATATCGAGACTGATGGATATTGAAGAAGACGTGAGCACCCCAGTTTTGAGGCCACCCCCTCCCAAGACCACGAAACCTCGTTCTGGCTTTTTTTTTGGGAAACTAGTCCCTTCCGACTAGAGTGTAGTGGGTTTGATGGTATTGTATGAATGGTTATTACTAAGGTGATGTATGACGTCAGCCGTGAAGGCTCCTGAGACAAAATGTCGCTGTGAATTTTTCAGAACGCCTTTCTTGCTACCACTACGACCTCACACCTATCTTTTTTTCTAATGAATGTGGCTACGTTAAAATCTAGGGTACTGAATGTAATGTGTTGTATTGACATATACAAACACACACACACAGATATTAAATAATATAATATTTATCATAAAATTTAGAACACAATGAACTAAATTCAGCTGGTGAAATTTTAGAAATTAAATCTTTTTTTAAATTTATTTGTTTGTTCTGAACCAAGGTTTTATGTTGGCCAGAACATATGAAAGATTTTAGAATTTATGAGTGATTGGCATGAATAAATGACATGATAAATAAAAGGTGTGTACGTATATAATTTTTCACGAGTAGTTATTATTTCTACAGTTCATAGTTTTATTTTCCCTGGGAGAACGATGAATAGATGTGCTGTTGGGTGGCTTCATCCCTCCCTGTCTAAGCCTACCAACCATTGTCCATTAATGATGGAAGAAAATGGGATGTTTTAGTAGTAATTCACTTTGGGTGCTATGTCTATGAAGTTGGTGCAAATCCAGCAGACCAGCCTGCTTACGTAACTTTGAAAGAGTAGTTCTGGTGCTGGAATCTGGTGGCCCCACCTCTCCGTGCTTGGGGCAATATATCGGGTGGCCCCACCTCTCCGGGCTTGGGGGCAATACAAGGCTGTTCTGCCGAGATGCGACACTGCACGGGTCCTCACTGTCAATTATCTACCCAGCATTTGACACCACCTTTTGGTGTCAACATAAAAAACTCACAGCTCTGAAATAAAGTATTGGTTTAGGTTCAGAACCTTACCTAAGGAGCCACTTCTACACGTAACAATTTACAATAACGCCATTTAGACAAGGGTCAGATCTCTCTGACCATACAACACATCTTACCAAGTTGGTTTCCCATAGGATAAGTTCTCCCAGACTACATATTCAGAAATATGTTTATTAGCTTCTTGCCCTAGGATAGGATAGGTGATATGTTCCACTGATCTCAACACTTGATCTGTCCTTCCTAATCCTTGCTGGAGTATATATATTGTTTGTCCCTAGACCCTGAACTAGGGCGGGGGGTCTAGAGCAAATCCTTACTTGTTTGTACGGCTAGATTTCGATATGGCAGTATCAAATCACTCGAAACATTAAACAATATTCAAAATATACAAAGAAATAATTTCAATCTTACCAGATTATGAATAAAGAACACAGAAATGCTAGCAAAACTCAGCTGAGCTGCTGGCTATAGTATGGCGTCCCTGAACTTATTTCTATTAACTTCATTTGAAATCACCACACACTTAAAATTTACTGTGTCTATCATGGGACAACTATTGCGGAATGGCAAAAAAAAGCTACGTCTGAGCGCGGATAATATGATTGTCTGTGGCCAATCAATGCCTTGGTTTTTTTTAAATTCAAATTTCCTACACTAAAGTCATTTCAGTCATGCTTCAGTCAAGTATGGATTTTTATCTGTTAGTCCGTCCGTCTCTACTTGCGTTTTCACAAAAACGTACTTGGTTTTTTGAACAACCTATCCATCCCCTCTACAAAAATTTGCCTGAAAAGTTATTTTTAGCCACAAGCTCCCACCAATGTCCCTTCTCTTTCATTCTAACTAGATTTGAACACTTGCGTCTCAAGGTCGCGATTTTTGTGCAAATTAGTGACATGTTTGATTCAATGCAGTCTTTCGCTGATGTGAAAAACACAGTCTTTTGTCTTATCTTCATTTATTAGCTATCCGTCTGTATAAATTAAAAGCATATTAGTTCACTGCTCTGAATGGGCCATCCGGCCAGCTAATTTTTTATATTCCTAACATTAATATTAAGAAAAAGTTACTTTTTAAATTTTGTAATATTTCAAGCATCTGCGTTTGCCGCTGAATTCAAAGGTATGGACTACTGAAAGGCTTGGTATCGCAAAAGCGTCCAATAAATGACTGTGGCGTATCATATCCAAGGTCCCTTGGTCTGATTTCTTACAATTTATGTTGTGGGATTTGTAGGGTTACCCCCCCCCCCCCCCCCCCCCCCCCCCCCCTGTATGGTCTGGAGAGGGTTTTTGGGGGAAACGTGACTTTTTCTTGAGTATTTGGGTCCCCCCCACCCCCTCCCCCCCCCCCCCCCCCCCCCCAATTGCCATCGTCCCTCACCCCCCCCTGGACAGTAGCCATTGCTAGTTTAGCCCCCCTAACCCCCCCCCCCCCCCCCCCCTAGGGGGGTGTGCTGGCAATTTTTTCAGTCATTTTTTACCCCCCCAGCCCCTTTTGATCCGCCGTTTTCAACCCGTTCAAATGGTAACCGTTTGATTTCCCGTCTAGCAAGTCGGTTATAATTTTTATGGAGGGTAGTGANCCGCGGCGTGGGCGATCATGCCTTCTAGTAACTTACGCATTCTTTTTATCCCTATATTTTATCCTTTGGAGATATTTTTACGTTGTATCACTTGTTAATTTTATGACATAGAGATCGTTTTCCTCTGTCAGATGATCGTTATATATGTTGTCATCGGGGTCTCATTATTCAATCTGAGTCGGAGCAACGCAGAGGGACCAGACGGTAAGTTTTGGATCGCTTTAATGAGCAGTTGTCTGGGTTACATGTTACCTAACCCCAAGATAGGATGAGTTTTTACGTGACTTTACCCAGCAATGCCTCGATGAAAATATACCCAAACAATAACGCCGGTCACTTTTTCGTCAAATTGCCACAGACTATAGACTTGAGTTCGCGTTACGAGGTTGGTTTGGTTGAGATTCAATTTCCCAAAAGTTATTTTAACGTGCTAGAGGATGATGTATGGATACATTACTTTCCCAACAAAGAAGATGAGTCTATACTACTCACGTTACCCGCTGGTCTATACACGTCACGGATGTGGCTGAAAAAGCCCGAGTTAGATTCCATTTTAACAATAATAAGGCCACCTTGAATCTGTATGATCCGAAGGTTGAAGTTAGAATTAGCGAGACATTGAAACACATGTTAGGTTTTCCTGCCTCGTTCGCCACAGACATTGACCCAATACTACGAGGTGAGACTGAAGTACAAATGGATAGCGACATGAAAAATGTATACGTGTACTGCGATCTCGTAGTGGCGAGACCGGTTGGAGATGCCTCTGTCCCTTTGTTACGGATTGTGCCTATTTTGGATAGGACTAATGCTTCTGTTTTCAGGATTTACGACAAACCCCACTACGTACCCCTGAGCCGTTTTTCGTTTGACGCGGTGGAAATCCTTTTAACTAACGATCAGGGTAAGACTATCCCATTCACTAGCGGAGCTTCGGTGTTGACACTACACTTCCGAACTCACAGACGGTTTGATTTTGACTAGAAACATAATGGTGAGACACGTACCCATCCGACGAAACCCCAAGATGTATGAGGAGTTTTACTGCAACCAAGCTGGCCATGGGATGCCAGTGTTTATCGGAGGCAGAAGTCAAAGAGGACATGTTTTGGGTAGTTTTTTCGGCGGGCTCGGTCGTATGGTTCTCCCGTGATTAAAAACTGGAGGCAAAGCTTTACTCAGAGAAGGGCTTGGGACCGGTCTACAGGTCGCGAGCGATGCGTTAGCCGGCAGAAATGTTGGCGAGGCATTTCGTGAACGAGCCAAGGAGTCGGGTCAACGTTTATTACAGGGAGCGGTTGAACACCTCACCACTAACCAATCGGGTAGCGGACTTAGAAGAAGAAAAAGAAAAACGAGAGCTGCCCCACCTGGCGAGCCGAAACGCATAAAACGCAGTAACCGAGCTCGGTCTTCTCATTCTCACCAGAAGAAGCGAAGGTACTCTGATATATTTGAATGATGGCGCTTATTCACCCCAACTCGTGCGAGTGTCTTCACAGTGGTCTAGATTTGTTTAGCGTACCACCAACGCAGACAGCCGTAGAAGAGGGACAATTTGTGGAGATACATCCGTTGGCCGCCTTAGCCCCCGGAGCCCCGGTGGAATTTGTAATTTCGGGAAACGGTGTGGAATATCTAGATTTGTTTAATACTTTTCTACACGTGCGCGCCAAAGTTACGTTAGCTAATGGCGGTGCATTATCCGCTGACGCAGAGGTGGCCCCGATCAACTATTACCTGCACAGTTTATTCTCCCAAGTCGACGTTTCACTGAACGACACGCTGATTACATCCAGCGAGAACACCTACCCTTATAGAGCTTACATCGAAGCCACGTTGAATTACGGGGAGGAACCCAAACGAGGCCATCTGACATCGGCTCTGTTTTACAAAGACACGCCAAATTTTATTACGTACACAATTGGTGACAATAACAACGGTGTAAGACTGCGTCGACATATAGCGGCTGGTTCTCAGGAGATTGATATGATGGGTCGTTTACATTCAGATATCTTTGCTCAAGATCGTTACCTGTTAAATGGTGTGACAGTTAAAGTAAAACTCACTCCGTCTAAAGATGCCTTCAACGTGCTGGGACACGACCCCACCGCTGGATATAAATCTATTATAACTTATGTGGCCTTGGTTGTCCGGAAAGCTAAATTAAATCCTGCAGTCTCTCTAGCCCACGAGAAAGCCTTGGTGCGAGGTAATGCCAAGTACCCCTTGAAACGAGTTGTGCTAAAAACTTTCTCTATCCCTAGAAGTATGCTATCGCACATGCAGGATAATCTGTTTCTCAGTCAAACACCTACACGGATCGTGATTGGACTAGTCACTTCGTCAGCTTTTAACGGATCGTACACGGCTAATCCGTTCAATTTCGCTACCTTTGGTCTGATATATTTGAACGTCAGCGCGGACGGCAGAACCGTCAGTGGCAAGCCTTTGTCCATGGATTATGAACACAACCAGTACGTGAGAGCCTTCTTCGCGACGAATCTAGCTATGGGCCTGGTTGGTAAAGACGCCGGCAACGACCTCGAGTATAGACATTTTAAGCACGGTTACGCCTTATACGCCTTTGACCTCACCCCCAGTCTACTAGACGGTGACCAGTTTGAGATGGCCAAGTCGGGCCCAGTCTCAGTAGAACTTAAATTCGCCGAGGTCACACCCGAACCATTACAGGTTCTCGTCTACGCCGAGCAAGACTCGATCTTGGAGATCTCGAAATCGCGCCAAGTTTTGACAGACTACACCACTTAAACAATGAACACAGACGAGATACGCACCATCCTCCTGTCAGACATATTTGTTAAACGAACTGGGCTCGTTAAAGTGTTAGCTCGTGACCAATTACCTCTACGCATCGATCCGACCAAGACGGCTGCTTTCGTCATCAACACTGACCCTAGCTATCGCCCTGGTGACCACTGGATCGCTCTATATTATAATGGACTTGGTACTTTTGAATATTTTGATTCTTTTGGCCTACCACCTACACACTCGGACCTGATTAATTTTATAGCCAGAAACTCTACTCGACCTGTTAACTACAACGCCAGACATTTACAAGATGTAGTCACCAACGTTTGTGGGCTCTACGCCATTTATTTCATCTTGATCAAAACACGAGGTGGTACTATGCAGCGGGTCCTACTACCATTTTCGGCTAGACAACACGCCAACGATCGATTAATTACGCGCCTAGTCAGACCCTGGCTAGTGAAACTCAACCCCACTTTGATAAACAAGAGACGAAATCAATAGACAGGTGTATTTTTTCCCTCACGACAATACAGCCATGTGTCGTTGTTCCCACGCAATACATCGACGAATCACGTCGTGCCTAACACACGCTCGATGTTCGACGAATCAAATCCTAGCTAGGGCACGCTTAAAAAACCCAGATTATACGATATAAACACTTGGAAGACACTTTATTAACAACTAGATACATCTCGTTGAAAATGACTGCTCCCACCAACTGGGTCTACATCAAGAGAAGTGATGAAATGCTTAAACCTTTGGCTAGTGGTCTGAAGGCTGCGTCTGTAAGTGTTTACCGAGGCCAACCTTTACTACACGTGCGAAGATATTTTGGTGAATCCTACCTCAAATTTCCTACCAAACACGGCATTACGTTAACTCGACCCGAGTTTGAACATTTCTTGACATTACAGAGCGAAATACTCGCCGAATTTGACCGATTACAGCCACCAAACACGGATACCTATCCTACTAACACTACCACGTTTGATCAATACATCAATTCCAGCTGTTACCAACCAATAGAACCGAGTTGGTTTCCTACCACAGACCTGACCGATGTCCTACCCTCGAAGAAGCCTTCCACTAACCTGTTTGACGAAATCATGAAGTCTAGCTGTCCAGTATCCCCAGAACCTAGTTGGTTTCCTACCACAGACCTACCCGATGTCCCTAATCCACCACAGACGAAGAAGAAGCCTACCAAGCGGCTGAGAGTTGCCCTTTAGTATTTGAAAAAATAAAAAACTATATTAACTAAAACGCTTTTTTGTTACCTATATATCGTCTAATTGTTTGTCTAAACGTTCGTCTAAATGTTTGTATAACTGTTTGTATAACTGTTTGTATAACTGTTTGTCTAAATATAACGTATACATATCGTCTTCTTCTTATGTAAATATATCCTATTGTCTTCCTATTATCTAAAAGTCTCAAACTGTTTGTCTAACACAGCCACTACCTAAGTTGGCTATACTAATAACAATAATATATAAAAAACCACCATCTTGCAACATTTTCCTTATATAAAAATCGCCTTCCTGTTACCTCAAGTCCGCCATCTTGCCACATTTTCCTTATATAAAAAGTCATGCAATACAACAACCTACTTATCTCCCCCTTGTTATCTCAAGTCCGCCATCTTGCCCCATATACCCTCTTCTTGTTATCTCAAGTCCGCCATCTTGCGCCACCACCGCGCGCCACCTGGCGTTTTTGCTATATAAAAGTCACGCGCCTCCTGGCGCGCCACCTGCGCGCCACCTGAATGCTAACCGTTTCCGCCATACCCTACTACTCACGGATAGCTAAAACAACATGCGGAGGAGGGAGACATGAAGTAGATGAAGAAGACACGTAAAGATAACACGAATGGCACAGTACAGGAAGATTTGTGCACCCCGCGAGGCTGACAGGTGAAGATAACTCAAGTTCCGTTGTTGTGTTATCAGATAATAACAGTCATTAAACACCGTCGTCCTCATCAACATCATTATCGGGTACCGTAACAAAGAAGTTGGCGATCATGTTTTGTTTTTTCTTACAGGTTCTAGTCAATAGAATCTTTGATGTTTATTGTCCTCTCGTGCTATTTGGGTGTTTTTTTTTAATCGACGTATCATGTTCTGTCTTCCCCTTTCTGAACTTAATTTCCTTGTTTTAAGGTTATCTAATGTGTAACTTCTCGCAACGTGTTTAAAAAAAACAAAAACAAAAAACAGAAAACAACTCGAATTTCACACACCGTCTGATTGTTGTACTGTGCACATCATTAATCACGTGACACGCCTACGTCTGATTGTTGTACTGTGCACATCATTTATCACGTGACACGCCTACGTCTGATTGTTGTACTGTGCACATCATTTATCACGCGACACGCCTACGTATGATTGTTGTACTGTGCACATCATTTATCTCGCGACACGCCTAAGTTGCCGTCAGGTGTGTTTTTATGTAAAATTACATTAAAAAAGAAATTTAAATATCGAGAAGTCAAAACTATTTAACTTGCATTACTCAGCGGTACCACTAGAACTTTGGGTTGTCTGTATTAACGCACCCCGCCCATCCAACAGAAAGGTGGGCTGATAAGACGTACAGACGAGTTATATTTCTCCGCACCATTAATATTCCCATTTAACAGCAGCTGTTGGGTGTTGAACCAGTGCTATAAAAGTTCTTTCACTGACATGTTTTTACTAGTCTAGTTTTTATAGTAATTTTGATCTTCGGTCTTTTGACTGTATAGACATTAATGAATGTGTTATAGTTATTTTAATAATTCTGGTTACACAAGTTTTTCCCTTATACTACCACGTACTTCTTTTATTTCAGGAATGTGAAATATCTTCTCTCAAAAAAATTTTGGCGTGTGAAGTTTTAACAGTTAGGCCTGGTGTGAAATGGCACAGTTTAGATATTAAAATATAATTACAGACAGTGTAAAACGCGTGTGGAGATCGTTTGTGCTTGGGTTTTATACGGGCCCTAAATGACAGTACTGAAGTTTTATATTTCTGTGCAAAAGGCAGATTTTGATTCAGGACCTCGGGACAAACATACTGCAGGTTAGTTTGATTTTGTGTTGTTTGTTGTATGCTAATATTAACATTGATGTTACAGGTGATAATTTCTTTTTATTGTTTTGTTTTCTGGTCCATGCATAGGAAAACTGGTGTTTATCTTATGCATAGAATACCCGTTTCAACCCCATTTTTTTTCAAGTACCATGCCTAGAGGCGTAGGAGATCATGTCTCTCCACAACTTCCTGTCTCCAGTACAGTTTATCAATTCTGCTGTTGACTTCTTTCCATGCCCCGATGTCAAACTGTCCATTATTTGCTCTTTTTGTCTTCCCCTATCTCTTTTTCCTTCAATCGTACCTGTTGTTACGATATATTCCAGCTTTCCTCTTCTCATAACTTACTTACTAAGTCGTTCCCCTTCTACTGTGAGGTTGTAGTCATTGCCCATGCTTCTTCTTCTTCTTCTTCCATCCTTAGCCAAAGACCGACCAAGCAGTCAGTTACCATTACGCCTTGCGGCGTCTTAGTGCAACAAGAAATTAACCATTGTTCCGTTACGCCTAAAGGCGTTTATTGGTACAACAGTATATTAATTGTTGTTTCCGTAATCAGTGTGACTAGCAAGCGGTTGATCAGTCCGCTGTGCCCGAACTTGCCCTCGCCTTCTGCCGCTATACAACCATTGTGTCTGCGAGACGTCAATCCAGCCAAAATTTTCTCGGGACCGAAGGTCCGCGAAAAAGAGCAATCTGGGACAGGCACAACACTTCGCGCTGCCTCCACTATGCTGGGAGGACCCGGCATCCGGGACCACGCACAGCCTTGAGAGGACAAAGGTCGCCTGCTGCGGTCATTGCCCATGACTCACATCCATATGTCAAGACTGGGACATAGGTGGAGAGGTATACAGCCATCTTCGTTTTCTTACCAACCTCTCTCTTGCTGAGGAATCCTCGATTTATGGTCTGAAAAGTCTCCCAGCTGCTGCTTTTCGAGTGGCCAACTCTTCTTTGATGCCTCCCTTTCGGTCTATAATAGCTCCGAAGTGGTCGACCTGCTCCAGGACCTGTTCTCCCAGCTTAATCTGATATCTTCTTTCTTCTCGTGATATCACCATGGATTTTGTTTTAGAGCTGCTTGTGACCATCCCTCTCTTCTCCAGCTCTTCCTTCCAGACTTGCAGGTTGGATTGGAGATGTGCCTCTGATTTAGCAATCAGGGCAACATCAGCAAATGCCAGCTCTGAAATACAGACCTGTCTCATCTTTCAGTACCTCACTGAATACTTTCTTGTTCTCTCCTTACATGCCTTGATGACATCGTCCATGAGGAGTATGAATAGATAAGGTGACAGGATATCACCTTGTCTTACACCAGTGGTGGTCCTGAACTCTTCTGACTTATGGTTTGCTGTCCTTACATAATTTCTGCAAGACTTGTAGAAGCTCTGTATAGCATGAATCAGAGGTGCTGGAATGTTCTTTCTTGCCAAACAGTCCCAAAGTTTGCTCCAGGGGACCCTGTCAAACGCCTTTTCCAGATCTATGAAACAAAGATGGATCTCACTCTTATACTCAAGGGCCTTTTCACTCAGCTGTCTGAGTGTGAAGATTAGGTCTTGAGTACTTCGGTTTGCTCGGAATCCGCACTGGACCTCATCCAAATTGTGGCTCAGCTAGGCGTCGGAGTCTCTGCTCTAGGATTCTAGAGTAGATTTTACCAGGGACACTGAGAAGGGATATGCCTCTATGGTTTCCACATTGTCGAGTGTCACCCTTTTTGAAAATCGGTGTTATGATGGCAATCTCCCAATCCTTTGGTATCGTCTTGTTGCACCACGCTGCCTGTAGGACCCTTAAGAGTAATAGGTCGCCTGATGCTCCCATGTACTTAACCATTTCTGGTGTTATACCATCATGCCCTGCTGCTTTGCCCATCTTGATTTTCTCCAGTGCTGCCTTCAGTTCTTCCATTTTTATGTCATCTTCACCATCATTGGTTTTCTCTTCTGTGCTAATGGTTATCATTTCTGATGCTTCACCATGCTCACCATCCAGGAGTTCTGAGAAATATTCTTTCCATCTTTCCGTTACTTCCTTCGGGACAATGGGTGGGTTTGAAAAAAAATCGAAAAAAGGTGATTCGTCTTACGAGGACAAAAGACAAAGAAAGTAGTCTACGTTACGGCCACAAGGCCTTCGTCAGGAAAAGAAAGAGAGTGAAGGCTAGATAGGAGACATAAGAACTTGAAGAAATATAAAAATAAATATAAATAAAAATAAAATCTAGGTACTTCCCTGAAGGCGAAGCATGGCTGAAAAGGGACAGTAAGCAATTTGCCTTGCTTGTCCTTTATAAATTTAAGAGTGCATTGTTTTTCCTTCTTATGTTCTATAGGGTCTTACAGAACATTTTCTGGTTTTCTTGCGCATCTTTTTCTAGCCTTTAGCCGATCTTTTTGTACGTCAAAGGCTCTTTCCATTAGTTTTTTAGTTGGCGAATGAGAAGGAAGCGAGGAATGAAACTCTTTACCCCACAGGATACGCAAATCACTGTAATATGAATACATTAAAGTACGAACCACACATTGTAATATAATGCGAATCTTGACATGTACGATATTCTGTAAATAAACATGGCTACGAACTGAACATGCTTTTACTGAGTGCTCTCTGAAACATGTGTGTGCTTGTGTAGATGACGAGGTAATGCTTATATACATACATCATAACATTACATGGTGGCAGCGGTCGATACCGGACTGACGCAAAAACAGCTACACGATAACACGTGAGTACAGTATTCGGCTAATTTTCGTCATCGAAGTCAGCCATGGCGGCGAAACAATATCGCAACGCACCGCAAATGAGATTCGCCGGTCAAGACGATAAGAGTGAAGCTTTCTTGTTATGGCGCCAACGCATAGATCTATATTCCAAGACCACTGGTCTGGAAGGACAAACCCTAACTCCATATATCCTAGAAGCATTGGACGATGAAGGTTTGAAAATTTACAACAGTTTTGCTACCGCCATGCCTGTTGAGTCAGCGACCGACCCCGTAGCCATATTGGACGAATTTGAAAAACGTCTGATAATAAAGCACACGAACTTTAGAGCGGCAAGATTAGAACTTCACCACCTGCGACAGAAACCTGATGAAAGTTTAGATGATTTCTTCACTCGCATCAAGGAGAAAACAGGTGTATGTAAATTTAACAAAGAAGAAGAAAAAGAGCGAATTATCGAACAGATCCTTCTCAGCACACCAATGCCAGAGTTCCAGAAATGGATACTGAGCCAGAGTGATACACTAAATTTACAACAACTTCTGGATGAAGGCAGGAAACACGAGGCACAAGCACTAAACATTAAACAAATTCAGCAAGGTACAGTAACAGCCCAGGTGGATGCAGTAAAAAGCTATAAACCCAAACAAAACAAAGCAACTGGTTCGAAGCAACAAGAAAAACACAACACAAGCAGAGGTGCTATGTGTAAATGTTGTGGCCTAAACCACATACAAAACCACTGTCCAGCTAAAGACTCTACATGTCATTACTGCAGAAAGAGGGGCCACTGGATAAAATTATGTTTCAAGAGGAAACAAGACAGTGCTCAACACAAACTTCACAGCAGAAAGTCATCAAAACAAACACACTCTATGATGACCGAGGACCTTGACTCCAGTGAAGAAAGTGATCCTTCCAGTTTTGATACTGTGAAGATACTAACTTTCAGCAATGAACCAAAGAGAACGCAGGCTTTCTGCAAGGTACAATTCCGAATACCAGGAATTAAAAGGCACAAAGAAAGATATATTCGGTTCAAGATAGACACAGGTGCCCAAGGTAACACTCTACCCTTAAGAATATTCAGACAGATCATGCCTGACAAGGTGGATGAGCAAGGATTTCCCACAAGGGATGTAAAAAGTAGGAGTGGCAGGACAAAGCTAAGAGCTTACAATGGAACAAGTATAGACTGTTTTGGAGCAGTAACACTTGAATGTTCATACAGAGGCTCTGAATGGACATTGTCAACATTTTACTTGGTAGATGTTGAAGGACCTGCAATTTTGGGTTTACCAATGTGCGAAAAGCTGAGTGTGGTAACTATTAACAACATTAAAGCTGACAAAAAAGAACATCTTACTCTACACGTCACTGGAGTAGATGACCTTAAACAGCGATTCCCAGAACAGTTCGACAGAATAGGCAAACTTCCAGGAAAGGCAAGATTCTTTTTAAAAGACAACGCTGAGCCAAAGATAGACCCACCTAGAAAGTATCCTATACATGTTAAACAGAAACTTGCCACAGAACTAGAAAAGATGGTGCAGAATGATGTTATTAGAAAGGTTGAAGAGCATTCTGATTGGTGTAGTAGTATCACAACCGTTCTGAAGCAGGATGGTTCTCTTCGGGTTTGCCTTGACCCAAAACACTTAAACAACAGTCTAAAGCGCTGTCCACACAAAATGCATACAGTGGAAGAGATAACTCACAGATTCCACAATGCCAAATATTTTTCTAAACTAGATGCTGTACACGGATACTGGAGTGTTGAGATAGCAGAGGAAAGTCAACTCCTTACAACTTTTCGAACACCATTCGGCAGATATTGTTTCAAGAGACTCCCATTTGGTTTGAATGTATCACAAGACATCTTTCAACAGAAGATTGACAACATTGTTGAGCAATGTTCTGGTACAGTGGCTATTGCGGATGACATTGTAGTCTGCGGCAGGTCAGAACAAGAACACGACCGTAACTTGATTAACTTGATGCATGTAGCACAGGCCAATGGGCTAACATTCAACAGCAAAAAGTGTACAATTAAGGCAACGGAGATACAATTTTTTGGATTGCTGTACACCCAGAATGGTGTAAAACCAGACCCTAAAAAGGTTGAAGATATTCATGACATGCCAACACCAGCTACAAAGAAGGAACTGCAACAATTCTTAGGTGCTGTCAATTTCCTAGCACAATTCATACCAAATTTGTCAGCTGCTGCAGAACCTTTGCGATCTCTACTACAGAATGAAACTCCGTATGAATGGTCAGAAGACTACCAACACATATTCAACCACTTGAAGACCCTCATATCATCTGATGCATGCTTGAAATACTATGACATGCAAGCACCCACTTTTTCTCATGGTTGATTCCAGTCTGAAAGGCCTAGGAGCAGCACTTTTGCAACCAGACAAAAATCCTGAAGGACACTATGCCAAAGAACTTCGTCCTGTAGCTTACGCAAGCAAATCATTAAGTTCTGGCGAAAAGAAACTTGCAAACATTGAAAGAGAAATGCTAGCTGTACGTTTTGGAATCAAACGCTTCCACACATTTCTTTTCAACCGCCCATTTACAATTCTCTCAGATCACAAGCCACTTGAGATGATTCATAAAAAACCAATAGCTTCAGCACCACCACGACTACAAGCTCTGTTATTGGAAACACAAGGTTATGATTTTAATATTCAGTATATCCCAGGAGAGGATATAGGTCTTGCAGATGCTCTCAGCAGACTACCAAACCCCAACAAGACAGCAGATCTTACCCCAAACATCAAAGTTGATTTTGTCAAGTTTAGCGATAATCGGCTTGAACACATCAGAGAAGACACAATGAGAGATCCTATCCTTAACTCTCTCAAAGAACTGATATACCATGGATGGCCAAGCTCTATCAGGGAAGTTCCAACACACATCTGTCCATACTACTCGATGAGGGACGAGTTAAGCATCGAAGATGGTCTGATCCTTAAAGGAGATCGCATTGTTGTACCAGAAACACAACGCGATATCATCCTTAAACAGCTCCATAATAGTCACCTTGGTATTGTGAAGACACAACTGAGAGCAAAGAAAGATGTTTACTGGCCACAGATAAACAAGGACATAGAAACACTATGTAAAAAACTGTTCAATTTGCCAAGAACATGCAAATAGGCAGTGCAGAGAACCTCTCATACCATCAGACATACCATTGAGCCCTTGGAGCATTATAGGAACTGATATTTTCTCAATCGACAATAATGACTATCTTATTATTGCTGATTACTACAGCAAATTTCCCATCCTTGAGAAACTTCCACAACCCTCACCGTCAGCTGTTATTGCAGACATTACAAAGAAGTATTGCAGCATGTTTGGCATCCCAGATGAAATTAGATCAGACAACGGTCCACATTTCTCAGGTCAAGCATACAGAAACTTCACTAAGGACTGGAAGATCAAACACACAACATCATCACCTAGATACCCTAAATCTAATGGTTTCATTGAGAGACAGATACAAACTATCAAGTCAATCATGAAGAAAACAAGAACAGAGGATGTACACCTAGCACTCTTGAGATGGAGAACAACACCGGTAGACAGTAAGATCGACAGTCCAGCAGAACTTATGTTTGATAGAAGAATTAAAGACCTCCTACCATCTAAGGTCCACTTCCGTCCACAACATAGAGACAGCACATATGATCAACTTCAGCATCGTCAGCAAGTTCAGAAATTCAACTATGACAAATGTGCTAAAGACTTACCACCATTATATCCTGGTCAGCATGTGACTACCTACAACCACAACAATGACACATGGTCAAAAGCAACAATCATTTCCAGAAACCCTGAACCCAGGAGCTATACTTTAAGACCAGACAGCAGCAGCAACCTCCTGAGGCAAAACAGAGTGGACATAAGAGAAATCCCACAGAATACAACAGAACAGAGAATTCCCATGCTTTCAACAGACAATGCAGTAACTGCAGACCTTGGTGCCCCACAAAACCAACAAGCGTCAAGGCCGAAATCACGACCAACTCAAGCTAAACAAGGGACTTCCGCAGAACCACCAGCACTTTACACCACTCGTTCTGGCCGTACAGTGACACCTCCCAGCCGATACAGACAGTGACATATATACTCACACTGAGCATTACACATACTTATCCTTTCTCACATGAAACATTTCGTTGGAAATGTTTGCACACATTTTTTTTTCAAAAAAGGGGGGATGTAATATGAATACATTAAAGTACGAACCACACATTGTAATATAATGCGAATCTTGACATGTACGATATTCTGTAAATAAACATGGCTACGAACTGAACATGCTTTTACTGAGTGCTCTCTGAAACATGTGTGTGCTTGTGTAGATGACGAGGTAATGCTTATATACATACATCATAACATTACAATCACAATCTGTGAAAGGAGATGCCCAAGAAAAGCCATTAAGTTTACCAGGAGAGACGACTGAGAAATGATGACAGCACAACATTTGTAGGTACGGTACTACTTTCTGCATCAAGTATAAAATGAGACAGAAAATTAAGTAGTTTGGCCATCTCATGCGAATGGAACCCGATAAATTGCCACAACTCCCCAGCAACAGTAGAAGATTTGGTTTCAGCGCACGAGGAAGACCATCAAGCAGATGGATAGACAAACATCACATAAATCCAGCAACACAAGAGCTCACAGCCCAGGACAGAGTTGCCAGATTGGGCTCCTTTTCATGAATTTGCCAGATTTCTTAGCCCCAATACTTCGCATCAAAATGATGTTGGAAGAAAAAGGCATTTTCTGTTTTAATTTTGAGCCTTCGGCATTGATGTTAAAATATAGTTGTGACGTAAAGAAGGAAACGAACAATAGATCTGAAGAGAAAGAAGATGAAGAATTGGAAGAGAAATTATTACAATAGCTGTGAGCTTTCATTTATATAAGACTAATGTAAATAAAGCTTATTACTGTATTTTAAATATCGCAATATTATATTTATGTTTATTAAATCTGTTTATCTAGGACCTACCTCTCTCTCTTTCTCTCTCCCCTCTCTCTCCATTTATATATATATATATTCACAAACACACACAAATTGGGCTACTTTGCATTATATTTTGCTACTTTTAAATAGTTTTCTCGCAATATTTCTTGAAAATATCTGGCAACCCTGGAGACGGTGCCGCACGCTTATCGGAACGCAACCTGCAGCTTCCCGCTACGCACCGCGGCATCAGTGGAACGAAATAGGAACGGAATATTCCTAAGGATACTGTTTACAGTTAGTCTTTCACGAATGTAGGACGCAGAAACACAAAAACAAATGTTTACAGTTAGTATTTCACGAATGTAGGACGCAGAAACACAAAAACAAATGTTTACAGTTAGTATTTCACGAATGTAGAACGCAGAAACACAAAAACAAATGTTTACAGTTAGTATTTCACGAATGTAGCACGCAGAAACACAAAAACAAATGTTTACAGTTAGTATTTCACGAATGTAGAACGCAGAAACACAAAAACAAATGTTTACAGTTAGTATTTCACGAATGTAGGACGCAGAAACACAAAAACAAATGTTTACAGTTAGTATTTCACGAATGTAGGACGCAGAAACACAAAAACAAATGTTTACATCTAAAATATTTACTGCCGAGTGTCTTATGGTCTATATTGTGGGAGCTAGTAAATAATATGGCCACTGGGTTGTACCAAATTTCGGTGTAAAGGGGAAAGAATGACTATGTCCGTAAGGCTAGCAGCTTTCTCTGTGCAACACAAACTGGTACAGAAACATTACGGGTCCCCCCCCCCACTCACACAACCATCAGTGTAGGAGCATAAAGTTCACGCTGGAAGCGCTATAAGTGCACGAAGGATGACCGCCAACCGAGCAAAGTGGAAGCAGTTTGTTGCTGCCCTACAAGACGCCACCAGGCGTGATGGCCACTGACTGCTGTGACAGTAGGCGGCTAAGGATCAAAGAAGAATTTTAATAAAAAAAATTTGCCTCGTTTTGACAAGGCACGTCCCGTTCAACTTAGTCGGTTATATTAGGGCGCATGTCCAAATATATAGGACCTTTAGGTCTAATAACATTAATTCATAAGACGAAGAAGTAAGTTGTACCGGTACCCACTGGAGAAAGGGTGGGGGGATTTATATATCACACTAATGTAATCTACGACCATTCCATTAAGTAAAACAGGGTAGTCAGGTCTGATTGGGTGAGGTAAGTCGCATAACAGATACTGCAGTAGGGGAGTGAAGTGTTAGAGACAGTCTATACTAGGTCCAGCTTCGAGAGGTGGGGGGACCAGTTCTCTTTATCGCTGCTTTTGTTTTCTCTAACTCAAGAGCAGAGGCAGGTACCCATTGTCAACTGGGTAGACTGGCGCGTGACGCCAGAGTGTTTTGAAGATTGGATGAACGATGAAATTTAATCTAAACTTTAGAGTGACAAGCGTAATCTAAAATATGTTATGACAAGTGCTATGTCAACTATGGGACAACAAATCTTATCTAAACTATGTTATGACATCGGTTATCTAAACCTTGGGGGCTAGAATTATTATAAACAGTAATATTGACACTGTAGTAACATATACTATATACACAGCAGAGTTCCGAATGTCATCACAACTGTTGAGCGAAGCACGTGAAGTTAACATTTGTCATGATGAGTGAATTTCGTTCCTGGCACGATAAACAAACACACCCAACAGGTTCTCAAACAATTGTTGCTAGGAAACATCGCGTCTCGTAAAGACATGGGAACCATTAACTCTGTTTATATATATATACCTGGATATATTCCTCAATAAATTTACTTTGGGCGGTTTTCCATTTTATTAAATAAATTATGTGCAAACACTCCTATGATGTCAGCTTTAGCCAGATAGCAGGTTAAACGTGTGTAACTGTGTTATAATAAAAAGGCCAAAAAATCCCGAAGATTAATTGTATCTGGGTGTTTTCGCTGCGTATTGTTGTGTAGTACATGTGACGCGCAAGCAAACCTTTTCAGGACCAGCCCTTTTTTAGGGCGTTATCGCATGCGCTATCATACTGTCAGGGATTGGTGTTTATCAACGGTGCACTGACGTACTACGATTCAGGGCCGGTGCCAGGGTATTTGGCGCCATAGGCAAACTGGTCATTTTACGCCTCCAAACAGGAATATATATATATATATATATATATATATATATATATATATATATATATATATATATATATATATATATATATATATATATATATATATATATATATATATATATATAGGCCTACACATTTACATTCAAGCCCATGAAACAAGCACATACATATGTTATTACAAATATATGTATTGACAGTGGTGGACCACATCACATAGCTGGGGTCTATCGTCAACAACAAACTCTCTCTGGACACATAAATTGACAGCCGCGTTGGCAAAGCTGCAGCCATCTTTGCCTGCCTCACGACGCATGTTTGGGGAAACTCCAAACTCACAATGAAGACCGAAGCTGCGGTATATAATGCCTGTGTCACCAGCACGCTTCTATATGGCAGCAAGACATGGGCAACATATACTAAGCAAGAAAAAAGGCTCAATACCTTCCATTTACGGTGTCTACGCCATATCATCGACATTTCGTGGAAAGATAAAGTGACAAATGTCGAGGCGTTGTCACAAGCTGGCCTTCAAAGCATGTATACACTGCTTAGACAGTGCAGACTATGCTGGCTTGGCCATGATCGCCGCATGGAAGATGGTCACATCTCCAAAGATATTTTCTGCGGACAACTGGCAGATGTCAAAAGAACAGTCGGGCGACCGCAGCTGAGATTCAAAGATGTGTGCAAGGGAGACATGAGGGCACTGGACATAAATCCAGCAGCATGGGAGAATGAAGCTGCCGATTTCACCAAGTGGCGATGCTTCCTACGGTGCCACTTCAGATTGAGCGAAAAGAAGCAATCACAACAAGCAGAAAAGAAAATGTGATAGGGTGGGCGAGATGATGATGATGCTGTTGTGATATGTGATCACTTTCTTGCACACTCGCACTGACCCGAACAACAATAAAACTCTGATTCTAAGGCAGGGGCTGTATTTATTCATACAACCCAGTCAGTGGCAACAAGCACATAAACCAAACATTAAACAAATAAAACAAAGCAAACAAAACACCCAGCCAGTGCTCAATTGCTAATCTGAAACGCAAACAAAGCACCGACTAGTTAAAATCATAATAGTTAAATAATGAGAAACACCATGCTCTCACCTGTCAACTGTCCTTCTTCGACGCTACCTGGAACATTCAACTATCATGAACACACACTCAGCCCATGCATGTCGTCTAATCAGACTAGTATGGTGTTGTGCATGAGGCTGGCAATCTCTCCATGTAACACAGATTGCTACCGAAACCACTACTGTAAGAGCATCTGAGTGCTTCATGCGGTCTCCATGCGGAGGCCAGCCACACATTGTGGCCATATGCTCCATAAGGAGCGAGAAGAGACATAATTTGTTCCCAAGTGGACCCACGTGCTCTCATAAATTATCCGGCACATAACAATAACTAAATAATAATGAAATATGCATAAAATAATACTAAACGATATGTACAACGAATACTCTCATTAATGAGTATAAACCACCACCTCGCAACTGGTCCATCTCAATATCCGTCCCTGCACTCTGAAGCATGTCGTATATACCGACTGATGAGATTGGTTGGGAACTCATCATATAAAACACATTGTTACAGAAACAAACCACTGCCATAGCATATAAATGCTTCGTGCAGGCTTCTGTTGGATTCAGCCGCACTGGTGTCGCCCTGCTTCCCAAGGAGCAAACAGGAACGTTTATGTCTCAAATGTGCTCCACGTACCAAAAGTAGGGGTATCATATTTACAAGGCATATTAATGACTAGAACTAAATACATCACTAGGCCTATAACACGTGGCTGCCATCTTGCGAGGACAGCATACAGCCACGCTAACAACCCAGCTAAGCTGCGTGGTTGTATATTCTATAGTAACCTTTCATTATAATATTAATATTATAGAAATAATGGCTTAGCAAAGCTATTTAAAGCAGTACAGATAACCAATAGAGATTTTACACTGTATAAAGGACTATGAAACTAAGAAAGCTAACACCAATTAGCTACAGCCGATCTTACTAATACTTACACCACATTATCAGTCTAACATTACTGAAGAAGCACAGGACTTTATTCTAGTAAGCTGTAACATATTAATAAATCGCAGCACTCACCACACTAAAATAAACTATTTCGGCATCAGCACCGTAGTTAACAAATATAACAATCTAAATCGCGCCACAATTAAATATTATTCAAACCGACGTGTCGGATTTACATAAGATCATTGAAGGTTTCCTTAACCCCAAACAATATGGAAATACTTAACCATTACTTTCCTTTACACAAATGTAATAACCGAATATGTCAGTTATAGTACCGGCCACGTGTTATATTTCCTGAACATGGACCACCTGCTCCAGCCACGCCACGAAATATAAATAACATTGAATTAAGTATTTAATTATTTAAAATACTACGGCGCAAAGATGGTGATCTTATATCCTTTCTAACACTATAAAGACTTTAGAATCTTGGAGAATAGTATTGTATCTACTCACAAATTTAAGGCATGTTCTTGCTTGAACTAGACTTAAGTATTTCTCAATAGCTTGTTCTCTCTCCGCGACAGGCGTTCAGAATGATAAAGAATTTAAATTGGCGCGATAGCCAGGACGCTTCTCTTCTCTGATTGGCTGCTATCCGTAAGCGATATGACTAATGTTCTATTTTTAGATCCTGACTGAGTAACACTAAAATGGCTGCCTAATCACTATGTTGTAGTAAAAAGGTAGAGAACGACAGAAAAAATGGCGATGACAAGATGGCGCTGTCACATATTCCTTGCCTGATTTTGTTGTGGTCCCCACAACCTACTGTCCGCCGTTGGCCCTGCGCCTGATTCTCTATAAGCGGCAAGGCTTGGGGCTCAGATTCTGTAGGAGGTACCAGCCCGGCTTGTGACCCTCTTGGTCTTCATGTTACTCGTCGTACCTTGGGCTGGCAGTTGCTGTGGTTTGGAAGATTCGTCTACTTGTACAGCATCGCTGCTTGCTTGTGACTTCGTGTCAGTGCACACAGCTGTCGACTTTAAAGGGGGGGGGGGGGGAATTGCTTCTAACGTGTTTTACACTCGTTTTGTGTGAACGGTGGCTTACATTTCCTACAATCTGCTTTAGATGAGTTTCCTCTTCTGAACACCGATGTGCACTCCCTCCTATCTGCTTAGGACGAGTTTCCTCCCCTAAACGACGACCAATTTTCTCGGCGCCCTTAGGGTGACAGTTGTCACGGCCATCTCTTGGCTTGCACCCTAAAGGCAACCTAGTTGTGGCAGTACGTTTAGGGAAAGAGCTCCTTGAGGGACAGGCGGATATCAAATGTTCTGTGGACTTGCATTTAAAGCATCGTTTCGGAAGCGGGCCTTGAGGGCATTTGGCTGCCATGTGGTCTGAGAACTCTCCACAATTGTAGCACCTCAACTTTGTAGGCTTTCTCTGTGCCATGGGTCGCCTCCTACTATCCTTACATTCTTGGCCGGCAATGCCGCATACATAGACTGCTTCCATGCCCTGGACAGATGGTTTGCTATCAAACTCTCTTGCTCGTTTCTTGCCAAACTCCGGATTCCCTTTCTGAAGATCTTGGTCTGATGTACGAATACATCAATACCTCCATCATCTGGCGTAATAAACCCCCATCCCCTGCCGACACTATACCACTTGCAAACCCTTTGTCGCCTTGTTGGTGCAACTGCGCTTGTTGTTACTGTCAGATCACAGCTTTCCTTGTCAACAGCCTGACTCTCACATACAAGAAGGTCTAGTTGAGGTTCCTGCTCACACACCCCTTCGTCGTGCTTTGGCTGTTTCCGCGGTTGGCATGGTGTTTTCTTTCTCTGCACCTCCTCTTGTGCTGGCGAACTGGTCTGTGATAGCTGTGCTAGCTGGAACTTTAGGAGAGATACTTCTGCCTCGAGTGCGGCCTTTTCAGTGTGAATTTCTACACTGGCTACCTGCACTAGTGAATCAGGCTTTTTGCCTTCCAGGAAAACAGCATATTCCCTATACCCCTGACTCACGGCCTGGAAATTCCTAGTCATCTCATTGACTAGTTGTCGGTCACGGTAGGCTTCTTCCACTATTTTGAGTAACTTCTCAGGGCTGACCTTGGCTCCGCCACGTATCCGTAATTCTCTAGATACCACTGGTGCAACGCTATTCCAGATAACGTCTACCTTATCTTCGGCAGTAAAGGGCGCTACCTTCCACACGGCCTCTACGTCTTTCACAAACTCTTGCCAAGTGGAACTTGCCTTTGCAACAAATCGCCTTACCTCCGGCATCGCCACGTATACTACCTTCACAGGCGCATTGCTCTGGCCCTCACTTTGCACTACTGATGCATCTTCCTCGCACTCCCCTCTTCTCGGAACACATGTACTCCTCGAAGCCATCTTGCTGCAAGAATGCACTGCTGGGTGTTTACAATATTTGTTCGTCTGCTGTTGGCTCGGTGTCACTGTCTGCCTATCCTGTCGACGACGCCAATTGTGATAGGGTGAGCGAGATGATGATGATGCTGTTGTGATATGTGATCACTTTCTTGCACACTCGCACCGACCCGAACAACAATAAAACTCTGATTCTAAGGCAGGGGCTGTATTTATTCATACAACTCAGTCAGTGGCAACAAGCACATAAACCAAACATTAAACAAATAAAACAAAGCAAACAAAACACCCAGCCAGGGCTCAATTGCTAATCTGAAACGCAAACAAAGCACCGACTAGTTAAAATCATAATAGTTAAATAATGAGAGACACCATGCTCTCACCTGTCAAACTGTCCTTCTTCCACGCTACCTGGAACATGCAAATATCATGCACACACACTCAGCCCATGCATGTCGTCTAATCAGACTAGTATGGTGTTGTGCATGAGGCTGGCAATCTCACCATGTAACACAGATTGCCACCGGAACCACTACTGCAAGAGCATCTGAGTGCTTCATGCGGTCTCCATGCCACACTGGTGGCCATATGCTCCATAAGGAGCGAGAAGAGACATAATTTGTTCCCAAGTGGACCCACGGGCTCTCATAAATTATCCGACACATAACAATAACTAAATAATAATGAAATATGCATAAAATAATATTAAACGACATGTACAACAAATACTCTCATTAATGAGCATAAACCACCACCTCGCAGCTGGTCCATCTCAATATCCGTCCCTGCACTCTGAAGCATGTCGTATATGCCAACTGATGAGATTGGTAACTCATCATATAAAACACATTGTTACAGAAACAAACCACTGCCACAGTATATAAATGCTTCTTGAAGGCTTCAGTTGGATTCAGCCGCACTGGTGTCGCCCTGCTCCGCAAGGAGCAAACAGGAACGTTTATGTCTCAAATGTGCTCCACGTACCAAAAGTAGGGGTATCATATTTACAAGGCATATTAATGACTAGAACTAAATACATCACTAGGCCTATAACACGTGGCTGCCATCTTGCGAGGACAGCATACAGCCACGCTAACAACCCAGCTAAGCTGCGTGGTTGTACATTCTATAGTAACCTTACATTATAATACTAAATATTATAGAAATAATGGCTTAGCAAAGCTATTTAAAGCAGTACAGATAACCAATAGAGATTTTACACTGTATAAAGGACTATGAAACTAAGACAGCTAACACCAATTAGCTGTAGCCGATCTTACTAATACTTACACCACATTATCAGTCTAACATTACTGAAGAAGCACAGGCCTTTACTCTAGTAAGCTGTAACATATTAATAAATTGCAGCACTCACCACACTAAAATAAACTATTTCGGCATCAGCACCGTAGTTAATAAATATAACAATCTAAATCGCGCCACAATTAAATATTATTTAAACTGACGTGAGTAGTATGTCATGTA
>JAMPIV010017634.1:32500-35000 GCA_024509875.1 Oreohelix idahoensis
ATATATAAATTTTAAATTATGTTTAGATATCAGTAGTCAAAAGCTGACTAGGCCTACTACTAAGCTAGTACATTTGAGTTAAATTTAATTTTATTCACGCACGTGCTCACGCATGAAATCTGATATATCGTCTCTCGTGCCGTCGACATTTTTAAAAATGGGCGACATTTCAGAAAAATGGTCTTTCACGTTATAGGCGACGTGGATATCGCATTCGATGATGCCAAAACACGTCTCATCTACAACAAAGGCTAGAATCTGTTGTTCCGTTAGAGGATATCTAAATTTGCCGTAGCTCGGTTTTACACGGGTGAATAGCGTGCTCAGAAAACGATCGATTGCTCGATCGGTTTTCTTCAAGCTTTGCCATTGACACTCCCACATTTCAACTACCGGAACCTTAACCTCTTTAGATAGGTACGCGCGAATTTCGCGCGTTTTTCGAACAACTCTGGCATCGGGTTTTTATTGACTGGATTAATATCTCTACCACGGATAAGTGACCAGTATGGATGACCGTGTAACAAACAATCGTGAAATCGATGCACGGTTCGCGATACATTAAATAAATGTTTTTTCCGGTTGTCAAATATTTCTTACAGCTGTCAAATATTTCTTCAAATGTTTGTTTCCAGTTGTCAAATATTTCTAACAGTTGTCAAAATATTTCTTCAAACGTTTTTCAGTTGTCAAATATTTCTTCACATTTTTTTTTCCACTTATCAAATATTTCTTACAGTTGTCAAATATTTTTTTTCAAATATGTCTTACAGTTGTCAAATATTTATGCAAATATTTTTTTCCAGTTGTCAAATATTTCTTCAAGTTTTTCTTCCACTTGTCAAATATTTCTTACAGTTGTAAAATATTTATGCAAATGTTTCTTGCATGTGTCAAATATTTTTGCAAATATTTCTTACAGTTGTCAAATATTTATGCAAATGTTTTTTCCCACTTGTCAAATATTTCTTCAAATGTTTTTCCAGTGGTCAAATATTTCTTACAGTTGTCAAATATTTATACAAATGTTTCTTACAGTTGTAAAATATTTCTTCAAACCTATCTTCTTCTTCTTTTCTTCTTTGATCCTTAGCCGCCGACCGTCAAAGCAGTCAGTGGCCATTACGCCTGGTGGCGTCTTGTAGGGCAACAACAAATTGATTCCACTTTGCTCGGTCGGCGGCCATCCTTCGTACAGTGCCCCAACTTTGGTTCATTCTTTGCATCTCAGCCTCCACAGTTCTCCGCCAAGTTGTTTTTGGTCGTCCTCTCTTTCGTTTTCCTTCAGGGGTCCATAGCATAGCTGTTCTTGTGATGGCATCGGGGTATCTTCTGAGGACATGGCCAACCCAGCTCCAGCGTCTGCCAGCTATGATGGTGTGCATGTCCTCTTGCTTGCTCCGAGTAAGCAGATCTTGGTTGGTGATGATATTCGGCCAACAGATTCGAAGAATTTTTCTTAGGCATGTTGTGTGAAAAGAGGACAATTTCGACATTTCCTTCTCTTTAACTCTCCAGCTCTCCGCGCCATAAAGAAGCACTGAAAGCACACAGCTCTGATATAATCCTAATTTTGTGCTTGTGTTGTACTGAGAGGACTTCCAGATGTTGTTTAGATTAAAAAAGGCTGTTCTTGCTTTGTTCATTCTGTTGTTGATGTCCTTGATTGCTCCGCTGTCTGGTGTTACTATGCATCCTAGGTATGTGAAGGTGTCTGTCAAATCTATCTACCAGATGTCAAATATTTCTTCAAACGTTTCTTACAGTTGTCTAATATTTCTTCAAATGTTTTTTCCAGTGTTCAAATTTTTCTTCAAATGTCTTTTCCATTTGTCAAATATTTCTTGAAACGTTTTTTTCCTGTTGTCAAATTTTTCTTCAAAATAAAACTTGTGTACAAACTTTTTACCTGTTCAGTCAAGTGTGATTAAGAATTTGTTCCAGTTATCAAACGGTTATCTACTTTTTTGTCCAGCAATTGTGAAACTTTAATGAAAACTTTTCTTCCAATCAGCAAAGATGGCCCCAAAATTTGTTCCCATTCTTGCTAAAATGTTCCAACCTGTAGGTAAATATTTATTAACCTGTTTATAATTTTTTTTATTTTTGTAGGGGCTAAATAGTTCTTTGATTCTTTCTTGCATGTGGCAAATGTTTCTTACAGTTGTCAAATATTTCTTACAGTTGTCAAATATTTCTTCAAATGTTTTTCCAGTTGTCAAATTTTTCTTCAAATGTTTTTTCCCAGGTGTCAAATATTTCTTCACATGGTTCTTGCGGTTGGCAAATATTTTTTTTAAATATTTATCCAACTCATTCTTGCAGTTGCCAAATATTTCTTCAAATATTTCTTGCACTTATAAATAAGTTCTTAAAATATTTCTTCTCATTACCAAATATTTCTTAGAAAGTTTCTTGCAGTTGCCAAATATTTCTTCAAATATTTCTTCAAATAGTTCTTGCAGTTGTCACATTTTCCATCAAATGACTAATCCGGTTG